>JBBBDQ010000460.1:3362500-3380000 GCA_037127315.1 Ascarosepion bandense | reverse complement strand
CTTGTTTCAATTTTGGAAGATTAAATTTGGCTGAGGTTGAGATGCCAAGTTAGGACTGATTACATTACAAGCACTTCTTTAAATTTTGTCAAGAATCTCGAGATATATACAAAAAGCACCAGACCAGTTATGACAGCAATATTCAGTGCTCGAACAACTTGCAGATTTCTGAATTTTGATGAGAAAAAAATTTTAGCGGAGCGACTTTCCTAGCAGTAGACCTAGAAATTGTTTCAATATAATCCCTATTCTTCATGTCAGTGGAAAACGTTAGCCCAAGAAGGCGCAAAGAGTTGCTTCCCTAGAGGTTAGCATCAACCATAATACTAGAAAACAGTTAATTGAATGAAAACAGTTTGTCAAAAGAAATTTCTTGCTCCAGTTAACAACTGATTAGAGGTTCTTTTCAAGAACAATTGCTTTGTTTACTTTGTCAGAACTTTCGGACTTGCTACTAAAATAGGAGTATATAATTTTGTCATCTGCATAAATAGTTGGGAACTGATGAGACCGGGAAGGACGTTGACGAAGCTCAGAAACAAAGTCCAAAGAAGGTCACCGCATTTATATGAAATGATCTAGAAGCGCGACATTATGCACGGTCTTCATTGCATCATTTGCATTAACCCAGAGACATCGAAACTCTTGGGCTTCTGGATTTTTTGAAAACTAATAGTTATTTTGAAATGATTTAATTGTTGATGACAAATCATTTTCATTATGAACATTTTACAGTTAAAAATGAACTTTTAACCTTTATCGTAACATAATCAGAAAGTTCGGATATCAAAGATGAGCCTAATATTGTGGGAATTTTTTTAGACAAGAAATTATCAGTACTATAATATTCAGAACGGAGCACCTCGGCGTGGTGTAATGGTTAGCAAGCTTGTCTCGCTAGATTCATTACAAATGAGTAGTGAGTTCGAGCCTCATTGGGTACCTCATGACTTTGACCTTGTACCACATCTAAGCGGCGCTTAGTAAATCAACTATAATATTCAGAACGGTATGCTCAGCTTCGTTTCTAATTAAATTTTACTGTTTCATAATACTTTACTTAGATGCGGATTGTGGGACAATGGAATGTGAAATCGTAGAGACGAGTTCGAATTCCAGTCGATACTCTTTGGAAAGGTATTAATCCATCTCTTCTCCCTCTAGCGATGGGGTGAATAGAAGTACTGATTGGATTCTGTAGTCTTGGTTAGCAACTGGTCTACCGTAGAAAATAATGACAACCTACTGCTGGAAAATCTTCTGCCTGGTTAGTCATGTCTCGAAAGAGACAAGATTGCTCAAGTATGGCAACTAGCTGACTGAATACTTTGTTTAACGTATGGAGAAGCGTTTGTTGCCGTTCAATATCTTTTCAGATTTCCAGTGTCAATTATTTTCGTCATCAGCTAAAACTTCTGTCGAGAGAAAAGGGTATGGAACTGTGGCATAATATTCGTCCACTAGTATATCTGTAAATGCCGGACAATCTCTTCACAGACCTGAAGCAAAAAATATGTGGTTCTACATAAGGATGCTGAAAATACTGTGGAGAGAGCAACGATAAAATGTTAGAGAAAATAGACAGAGAAAGGACACTTCGACTTAACACCATGAAGAGATAGCTGAAAATTTTAGCGAATATAATGAGGAAAGAGAGTTTGGAGAATTCGATACTCAAGGCAAACGGAACAGAAGAAAACGGCGCATGACCTGCATTGAGTAAATCGATGGCGGAACAAGACTTCAGAAAGATAACAAAAAGACAATTTTAATAATGGAATAACATTGTGGTCAGCCATGATCAGTTACATTCTGAAGAGACACTGCGATTTGAAGAGACTTGGTTAACTTTATCAGTTACAATTTGTAGCCTGCATCTTGGAATATTAATTTTACTTACAACCATATATACTCTCTTACAATCGATAGTTAGTCTTTTCTTCTCGTTTTTTTTTTTTGCTTCTTTGTGTAGAACTTCTTGCAATTTCATTTATGTGTTTGCTATTAGCACGGTATTGTCTGCATAGCTTCTGTGGTGCTGCTTAAGTTCTACGTAATATCTTTTCTTCTATGTGGCAATAAATGCTAGACAATCTTCCCTGTGCTTTTTTTAAAATAAGTACTAGAATTTGTTTGCAACACGCTCATGTGTGTTGAAATCCTCACTATATTTAGTATTGTTGAAGTTAAAATTAACATGTTTTTGTCAAAAACTATAGGACAAACTATAGGACTTCCGGATAAACATTAGTTTTAAAGAACAGTTTTTTCCTTTTTAAGATCGAATAATTAATTCTTAGTAAAAATCAAAAACTAAAAACTAAAATAGCTGCAAAATTCTTTTCAATTCTAAAGTTCGATGTTCAAGCACACATACAAAATCTTTTATTTTTTTTTAATCATTTCACCCCGAGCAAGGCGGAAACGCCACTGATGTGCAGGGGGTTACATAAATGTAAAAAGATTAATTAGAAAAGAGTGAGGAGTACAAACTAGTTAGAAAGGAACAACAGAAAGCTGAGAAAGCAGGTGCGATGATAGGTACATAGGTGGAGAGAAAGGGAAGGTTATACAGGGGAGGGGAGAGAGCTAGAGTCCAGTGGTTAGTAGATGAGTATTGACTTTGCATTTAAATTTCTGGAGGTTGTAGCCGTCAGGAAAGCAAGAATACGGGAGCGAGTTCCACAGGCGGGAAGTGCGAGAGAAGAAGCTGCAGGAGTAGAATTGTCGTCTGCATTTGGCTAACCTGACTGTGAATGGGTGGGACCCAGTTGCCAGTCTGGTTGCACGAGTAAACACCTGTTGAGTTGTTTCATGCCTGCTTTTTAGACACTAAAAGTTTTAAAATTCTTACAGTATTCAGCTTTATTGGAGTTATTGCTAATACTTTTGACGAAATCTGCAAACAATTTTTATTGTTCCAAAAACAGCACAAAAATAAATGACTATTTAACAGTAAAAATTGAGGAAAGTTTTATTATTCCTTGACTTCAACAAAACAGAATAATATTAAGCCAGTTAAGTATCATACGTGATACATGCTTGGGCAATCATGTCTTGAAAGATATATGACTGAATGGGCAGATGATTTTTTCCCAGTAGGTTGCCATTACATTCTGTCGTAGAAGGGTTGCCAGCAAAGCTATAGGGTCCAATCTGTTATTTAACCCATAGCTGGAGTGAGAAGAGGCGGATTCCCAAAGGTATTTGCGCGTAAGTGAATGCAACCAAGTCAACTGAAAATCGAACTCGACTCTTTGATTTCCTGTTCCAAGCCGATATCCACAGCAACATAATGCACATAAATTTATGCACTTTTTAAAAATTATAAACATCCATTTTAGAGCAAAAAGATAAAACGAAGCGAAAAAAGAGAAAAAAAAAATCAAAAAGAAAAGAACTGCTTTTGAAAGAAAGATCACAAATTTAAAAAAGTATTCGATATTAATAGATTTTAGAAAATATGCATGTATCAACAATTCTGTCATACCCCCAAGCTTGGCATTTGTGACTGACTATTGAAGAGTCATTGACTTTAGGCTGAGATCAATTTGATCATGTATCGTTACCACAAACAGTTCCCCCCTACCAATCATTCCAAATCGATAAATCAATATTTGATTCTGACAAACATCACAGCCTTAAGAAAGTATTAAATAAATAAAATATGCTAAATCAGCAAAGATTATTTCTTATTTAAAAAAAGTAAACCCGTCTATTTAATTTTAATATATTATGTAATTATCAAGAGATAGAAATTAAAAACAAGTTTAAATGAAATAAAATAATCAGAATTTATTTATTCTGATAATATATATATATATATATATATATATATATATATATATATATATATATATGTATATATACCCAGGTCATCTGCGCTGTGTTTTGGCCCGACTATTTATACGTATATATCCACAGAGAGCCATCTAACCAACGTCAGCAACATTACTTGGAAGTATGAGTCTCACTTCGTTATCTATTTCTTGTCTCGTTGGAAAAAGACATGGGCGTGTCCGAAAATTCTAACTTTAAAAATTTATCTTTTTTGCTTCGATGTATCAAAAACAAAAAAAAAACTGATAATGGCTTTTAAAATTATTTAATTGACTATCATATCAGACTTTTACTTTCTAATGTAACCAATAATAACAACAAACACACGGACAAAAGCAATAACATGAATATTTTCTACAAAAACCAAATGCATAGCAATTATAAACAGAAAGAATCTTCAATTCGAAACATTATCCGAAAATACGCAACTCTTACTGAAATAAACAAGAAAACTAAATTAATCATCTACAAAAATTTTAAAACTGTTAACTTTATCGTCAAGAATAACGATTCACCTGTAATATCTGAACTGCAGAGAGCCAGTGTGATTTACGAAGTACATGTCCTGTCTTCTTGAACACTCCAAATTCATAAACAGTTACATCCGCCACATTACCACACGATTGACAAGAGGACTGACTGACATTGCACCTATCAGCCTACAGTTCAATTCGAACTCATTTAAACGCACACGGGGATCTTCCAAAGTCTATCTGCAACATACTTTTTGACAATATACACATAATAACATCATCCACATGCATAAAATGGATCAAATAATAAAAGCAGTATTAATAAAACAGAAAAATCTAACACTTAATAACATCAATTATGAGCACAGTAACAATGAACTTATTCGGAAAATAACACACACATGACTCTACATACATTAACTCTATAGATATTTAATTACACGTAAAATAAAACTCACCCTTGATAATGACTAAATATATATCCGAAAAGCTCTCAAAAACACAAGACTTTTAAACAATTTTTTATATAATTTGAAGACCACACACACACACACACACACACACACACACACACACACACACACACACACATATATATATATATATATATATATATATATATATATATATAATATAATTATATGGTTATGTCAATTTTTCATTGCTACATGGAAATTTCTATGTTTCGAGATTAATTCTCATCATCAGGCAATGCTGGTGTGGTTATGCAGACGATTTATATTTAAAAATGCTTTTTAAATTTTTTTTTAACGTTTTTAAATGTAAATCGTCTGCACAACCACACCAGCATTGCCTGATGATGAGAATTAATCTCGAAACATAGAAATTTCCATGTAGCAATAAAAAATTGACATAACCATATAATTATATTATATTATATTAAGCTCTATAATACTCATTATACTGGGCACTGTTTATAATAAATTAAATGCCAGAGAACTCAAAATATAAAAAAAAACCTTGAGTCCTCTTCACTTGGAATTATATATATATAAACTTATTTATAAATGGAACTTTGTCTCTGTGTGTGTATGTGTGTGTATCCGTTACCTATAGACTCCGAAATGGCTGAACCAATTTTCTTGAAAATTTACACACTTTTACTATAAGCGTCTGCGACTGTTCTTAGCTAGGTTTTCTGTCGAGGTACCCCCAATAAATATCGAAAATCGATAATTACAAAAATCGGGTTATAGAAGGATTGGTCCGATTTTAATCATATTTGATACACTCATAGAAAAAGACATAAGAAACGATATTCAGAAGTTTCAAGGTTGCAGTTCTTACAATAGTGCAGAAAATTTGATATCGATAGCAGGAAATCAAAATTTGACTTACATCCATTCATTTTTCTTTCAGTCTACGGTTTCACTTTAAGTGGAAACAACTATTGCTTTTTAGTCTTTCGTGCCAACGTCCAAAGTGTCTGAGCTCCAGGACCATGGATTAGTTTTAAAGTTTTCATTCCACCCGAGCAACGCCGGGCTATACTGCTACTATATATATATATATATATATATATATTAACTACAATAGCTTGTCTGTCATTTTCAATAAAAAGTGAATAAAAGAGAGATTGATACCCAAATACACAAAACTGTATACTAGTCTAATTAGAAAATCCCTGTTACATAAGTGTTTTCGACAAAACGGTAAAAATAGTTGTTGTAAATCGCCTGAAGACACCGAAAAGTAGAAACCTGGGGTGCGTCATAACCCGTTTACAAATTATATATAAGAAAAAATTTAGGCACACACGTTATTTCATGGTAAATCCGATTTACCATGAAATAACGTGTCTGCCTAAATTTTTTCTTATATTTGCTCTATATGTATTTATATACATGTATATTTAGAGCTCTCTTAGAGAGTTGTTCTACCCCTGTATCTACAGGATACTCCTTTGGATTCTTCTATACCCACACTGCATGCTGATATATATATATATATATATATATATATATATATATATATATAGAGAGAGAGAGAGAGAGAGAGAGAGAGAGAAAGAGAGAAAATTGTGAGAAACCGTGAACGTTTAGTCTAAATTGTATATTTATTGTAGTATAAAGATATTATACATATGATATTTTAAGTGTCCATAATGGTATTTGTGACGCTACACGTGTTTCGAGTCTAAGATTCACTCTCTTCAGGCGAATAAATTTGTGGTTTTACATGCCGAGATAAAAGACGCATATTTCCTTTATTCAGGCCGTTAGATTTAAATAAACATATTGTTTGATTATAAATAAAAACAAAAAAAAATAAAACAGAGTATTTACTAACAGAACATAATTTATTGAAAATAATGTTTAATCAAATAATTTAAAAATATGTCAGAATTAATCCATTAATATCACTTATATACATATATATATATATATATGTATATAAGTGTATATATATATATATATATATATATATGTATATAAGTGTGTGTATATATATATATATATATATATATATGTATATAAGTGTGTATATATAGATATATATGTATATAAGTGTGTATGAAATTGAATGTATGTGTGTGTATGTGTATGTATATATGTATTCTTAATCGTAGAATTGTGTGTATATGTATGTATGTATGTGTGTACTTCTATAGGTATGTATAATTGTAAATTATTTTTTTTTTTTTACCTAGTGTTGTCTTTATTTAGTTTAATTCAAATGACCTAATTTTTAAAAAAATAATTTTTTAAAAAATAATTTTATTTTAAATTCTATATCTTTTTATTCCCTTTTATAAATAATTATGCCTTTTTAAGTAAAGGCCTTTTCTAATACTTCAACGTTTTTGGGAAATTAGGTTTTTGAATTTGTCCAGCGTCTGTAATATTTAAAAAAACATTTTTCTTTCTTTTCTTTTCTTTTTTCCCTCCCTTCCTTCTTTTATCTCTCTTACCACCTTTTTTCCGTGTTGCTTAAACTTACGTCGATTTAACACGGCTGTCTGTTAATTTTTAGTTACAATTCTCTTTCTTTTTTTTGCGAACCCAGACGATGTCAATTTTTTCTTTTCTTATTTATTTGATTTTATTTTATCTTTTTCTTTTTCTTTTTTTTCCTTTATTTTTCCTTTTTATTTTTATTTTTATTTTCTTTTTTAATTTCTTTGCAATCTATTTAAAAAGGAAAAGTAGACTAATTTTTCTCCAGTTTCTGAAAGGATTTTTCTGTTGCTGAGGTGATGTGTTATCCCCCGTGGGGATCTTCATATCGAAATGGCCAGTCAACATCTTTGAATTAATCCTTTTTAATATATATATATATATATATATATATATATATATATATATGCGTGTGTGTGTGTGTGTGTGTGTGTGTGTTTGTAAGTGTAAGTATTCCTGAAAGCCTTTAAGTGTCTCTAGCATTTTACTTAATAACTGTGCAATACTATTTACTCGCAGACAGAAATTTATTAAAAATTCTTCCTTGACAATTGTTTATAAATATTTTGACTTTTATATGTACTTTTCAATATGAAGATTGATATTTCAATTCAAAACTCGGGTGAAGGTCTTGATAGAACTTTCACTTCTGTTAACGTCTGGATAAAAAATCTCAAATCTGTCAACCCTTCTTCCACGTTGTTGCCACTGAGAAATTACGGAAGTAATTTAGTTTTATTTATTTCTGTTGCTCATGAAATCAAACCAAAAACAGTGTCGTTGCACCAAATAACCCCTCTGCAATGAAACGGAAACATTATTATTTTTATTATTATTATTTTTATTATTTTACTGACAGAAGATAAGCAATGTTTTCAAGAGTGTCTGGGAACCCTGCCCAGTCGCTGTCCTTCAGGGTGCGTTCGTATTTATCATATAACAGGGTTATCGTCATTGGCATAAGGCCCGTATTAAGTCGCTTATTGGCTTTTCTTTTATTTGCTTCTCAAAGTATTTCGTAGTCTTACGCCCATATCACGTTGAAACACCAGTTCTTGTTCGGTCAGCGAAGTTAAGCAAGTTTGATCCTGGTCAGTACGTAGAGGTTGGTAGCTTCCGAATGCTGTAAACTTGAATGTGCGGATGACGTAATGGATGGGCATTGTTAATCATCTTCTTCATGCGTTGTGTGCCATCAAGACGTAAACGATCATGGCTTTCCGCAATTTCCTGTTCCTTGCATCTCTAAATAAATTCTATCTTTCTGTTGTTTCTAAGTTCTTTTCCGCAGTCCATGATAGAGTACTAAGTAGGTTATGTTTTTGTTTTTTTTTGCTGTCTTTCAATCCATCCTGTGAGGAACAGATTTTCCTAACCCTTCTTCCTCATAATGTAGCTCATAAATTCCAACTGTTTCTTCCTGATTTTAACTATAAGTTCCGTTTTTTTCTATTTTCTCTGAAACTTCATCGTTGCTGATATGGTTCATGGTATCCTCAGCATCCTTCCGTGGAACCACATTTCTGTTGCTTAAAGTCTGTCTGTCAACCGTGAGGAGAAAATCTTCTCATCTGTTATGCGAAAAAAGGGTTTCAATAGTTATGCATTTCCAAAGAGAAGTAAAAGAGGGTGTCATGACGGTTATCGTCTTCTAAAATGGAATCTTAGAGCCGCGTTCAAATTTCAGCTGAAAATGTGTGTTCACTACTTTGATTCTCTTCTTCATCTTCGAAGAGATTGTCTAGAATTCACTGCTGTATAGGAGAACTAATATCACGTAATGATTTTTTTTGCCTCCTAATACACTGCTTAGCTTTTGAAATGAATCTTTAGCCATCATACGTCTTCGGATCTCAGTGTCGCACTTTCTATCCTCTGTTAGAGCACTTCCCATATAATTAGAAGATAAATAAGAGGACAATTATCACGTAACAGTTCAGTACTATTTTTGTTTCTAACAGTTTTTTTTCTGTCCCTTAATACTCTGATTTGGAATGCATATTTGACCATCTCAATGCGTCTTTGGATTTCAGTCTGGCACCACTTTCCTTCCTCAGAACAGTCAGTTTACACGCCTGGAGGGGTTTACGCCACGAAAAAGATATGACTAACTGGGCAGAAGATTTTCCTGCGGTAGACTGGTTGCCAAGTCTATACATCCCAACCTGTCCTGCTATTTAACCGATAGCTGGAGGGAGAAGAGATGGATTAATACTTTTCCAAGGGCATTTGTGCGTATATGAATGCAAGGAATTCAGTTGGAATTCGAACTCGGCTCTCTGATTTCTCGTTCCAAGACGATATCCACTGAACCATAACGCACCCGTTAGAATATTTCCCAGATATATGAATTTTTGTCTTTGGTTGATTTTGGTATCTTAGATTTGTAATTTGCATTTTGGGCTTTTTCTTTTGATAATAATTATGCATTCGCTGATTTTGAATTTTATGTTTAGTCCTTTCTTCTTGCTATCCTTCAATTACCTTCTGCAGGAGTTTTTTTTTTCGTTTCTTTTATCAGAACTATGCATATTTCTATGCATATCTGAAAATGTTAAAATTGTGGCCATTAATACTGAATCCTGGTGGGACATCTAGTTCTCTCAGAAGTGTCTTGCGGGGAGCCAAAATATCCGCTTTTGTGTATGCATTTTTTCATGTTGAGCAACACTATTTTTAGAAGATGATTTATTATGGGAATTATATGTAAGATTTCGTTTAGAATTTAGATTTTAAAATTTGATAAATTTTGAAAAAATTTGATCTCGTTATGACGGATGTAAATTGCTACGAACTATAAATTTAGGTAAATCATTTTCTGCAAGGGCCTTTATTTATTTATTTTTTTGTTTCTAGGATATTCTACGCTTACTGCTAGAGTGGTTGTTTCAGAGCTGACATCGGTCTCGCAGAGAACGTTACTGTTGATGTTTCCCGAGAAACACATTCAACTCGGCCAATGTTTTTGCTTTAAATTGCAAAAAAAAAAAAAAATAGAAAAAATAAAGAAGCCTAATCAGAAGGTATAATGTCAACGTGTTGTTACCCCTCTCCTCCAACTCGTCCTTTCTCTGCCACTGGCAATCTTGAAACCATCGTTCAACAAGTTCAGGAGTAGACGTACTCACTGACCTTCTGCTGTCATGATAGAATTCCCACCCCTTTCTAGCGACACATCGATTTTTGATGATAGCAAGTGGCTTTATCTGTGTGACAACTTATAGTGAAAGATTTAGTTTGTGCCGCTGTAAAATCATTTCGAATCATTTCGTTTTTTTTTTTTTTTTTTTGTATAAACAGAATATTTTAACGCAAGGTGTATTTCCAAGGACATTGCAGGAGGATTATAAAAACTGTTTATCTTAATATTGAGAAACAAGAAAATATGAACGAAAACAACGAATCGAGATTTTTCCTTTGACGTTGCCATGTTGGTTAAAAAAGGAAAGTATTTTTTTCTTTTAAATATATTTGGTGAATTTGTACAAGAGACGCTGCGACCAGAAGATATTCTTTTCGATATTTTTTCATATTATTTTAAATTGGGCATTTATTGATTTCTTCAAATGCTTAAAAGATTAAAAAATATTTTAAAATTCGTAATCTAGAGTTGGTTGTTAATTTGGAATAGTTTTGCATTGGTTTGGTTAAAGGCATACCAAATTTTAATGGTTCATTTATAGCCGTCTTATCAACTTTTAAGAATCATTTAATGCCGAAATTTTATTTTCTTGTGTGCGTTGGTATTTTTTAATTAACGGCATATCAACATCTTATGGCTCATTTAATGCGTAAGCTTGGGTATTTTTCCCTACAAATACATTTTGGTGGTTCTTTTATGAATGTTTTTTCTAATATATTTTTATATTTTTATGTTTTAACTCTAGTTTGGTTGTTTCCTTTTTACCCATATCTGTAACCCTAACAGGTGCTACCACCCCAAATCAGGGTGAACCTAGAAACAACAACAATTACGAGATGGTTTCACACTCCCCAAAACCTTCTGATCAGAGGCCTTGTTGCCAGATATAGTCTATTTGTCATAACCAGGACGATATTGTTAAATAGCTATGTCTTTATTGTTGTCCACAACATTAAGATATGTAAATGACACAGAGGTGATGGCAGACACAGAAACAAAACGACAAGAACTCTTGCAGAAGGTAGTGATAGAACGCTATAAGAAAGAACAAAACATCAAATTTCAAGATAGAATGCCTAGTTGTTAGCAAAACAAAGAGCACACCATGCAAATTACAAATAGGAGATTCTGAAACCAAATAACTACAACAATCTTAAGGTCATAGCACGTTGAATACTTTTTTTTAATCATCTCACCCAGATGTCATGTAGTTATCTCCCTTTAAATCAACTCTTTAAGTTATCTGTTCACCACTTCTGCAGCCGGGTATTGAACACAAAATTCTTTGAGTCATGTCACTGGAACTAACCAACCATTATACCCACTGACCCATGTGTTCTTGAAGACAAAACATTTTTTAATCGTTTCACCCCAAGCAAGGCATTCCACTGCCACTGTTGCGCATGGGCCTACATAGGGGAAGGTAAAGAGAATGAGTGGTTAGACATAGGGAAAGTCAGGAGGAAGGTGACAGATGAGTAAGGATAGCGAGGATGAGGGTTGGGCAGATGGGAAAAGTGAAACTCTGAAAGTGGGGGGGGGGACTTTTGGGCCGAGATATTTCTAAAGAGCGGGGTGCAACTCAAGCATCCTAATTACCGACCATTTATTTCACTCGGCCATAAATCACTGACTTTCTACATATAAAGTTGGTGACATTATTTCTAATTAACATCGTCCTTCAGACATGAAAATATGACTATAAGTCTCTTCCCCTTCATAACAACATGCCT
This sequence comes from Ascarosepion bandense, assembly GCA_037127315.1. Lineage (NCBI taxonomy): Eukaryota > Metazoa > Mollusca > Cephalopoda > Sepiida > Sepiidae > Ascarosepion > Ascarosepion bandense. The sequence goes on along the minus strand of JBBBDQ010000460.1, from coordinate 3,367,894 downwards.
GTTTCCATCTATCTGGTTGTTTTATTTTGTTTGTTTGTTTTTTCAAACTGGTCTCTGTATTTGTTTTTAAAAAGCTTAATGAAAAAAGAAAACGTAGAGGGAAAAGTGCTGCAGATCTTATCAAAATCAGAGACTGATCAATTTCATAAAGTTTTGAAGCTGATAAACTCCAACCAAGGAGCCATTCAAAATTCGGGGAGGGGTGCCTTGGCCTCATCTGCCCCACTAACTAGAATCGCCACTGGAAACTGAAGTCCGAAGACTCATTGGGATAGCGAAAGATGCCTTACAAAGCCTAAACAAAGTATTAAGAAACATTTCGTTAGAAACAAAAAAAAAAGGAGTATTGAACTTATGTGTCACTAGTTATAACTGTAATATATATATTATTTGAACTTATGTGTCACTAGTTATAACTGTAATATATATATATATATATTACATATAATATATATATATATGCTCCATTCTTTTTTAAACAAATGACACTTCCTGGGTAAATATTGCTACACTTTGTCTCAATATTCATTGGTCTACAAATTATTTTAAAATATAATAACCTCCCACCCGACTACAATAATCTAATATGGTGTTAGTTTTTTCAGTTTAATTTTGTTATTTTAAATTTCCTTATCAATATATATATATATATATATATATATATATATATATATATATATATATATATATATATGACCCGGTAAATGAACCACATTTCACTGTCGGCTGATGGTGTATTGAACACCGAAACTTAATAGCTGTTGAGTTGCAGTATGCTATTATTATAACAATTATAATATCTATCTATCTAGCGAGTAAATGTTGGATGTTGTCTTCACAGATGACTAAACGACTTAAAGTAACAGAAATGTGGTTCTACAGAAGGATACTAAAGATACTATGGACCGAATACGTGAGCAACTACGAACTTTGAAATAACATGGAAAAAAAGGAAACTAGTATTGACATCAGGAAAAGAGTTAAAATATCTTGGATACAGAATGAGGAAAGAAAGCTTGGAAAATCTGGTACGCACGGGAGCGATCGAAGGCAAGAGGGACAGACGTATAATTTAATAGCGGACTTGAATGAATGATTTGAGTAGCATGTTTTGGAAGAGATGGCAAAAACAGAATTCATTTAGAGCTACAAAGAGTAGAAAGTTGTCGAGAGCCGTGATCATCAACATCCTGAAGAGAAACGATAGATACAAAAAGAAAAAACTAAATTTTTCACCTGCTTGATAGTAACGAAGACTATACTGACTGCCTTTTTGACGTTCATAGTTAGTCCTTTGTTCTTAATTTTGTAGAAACCTGTCGAGAAGAACTTGTAGTTTTCTTTCCGGGTCGGCCATCAACACAGTGTCATCTACGTATCTTATATTGTTACGGTTACACCCATCGATAATAAATCCTAGTAGCGTTCTTCTATATGGCAGCGAATACTGGACAATCGCCTCAAAGATGAAAGAGAGACTCAAGCAACCGACATGTGGTTCCATAGAAGAATGCTGAGGATAACATGGGCCGAACGTGTGAACAACGATGAGGTTTTTGAGATAATGGAAACAAAATAGAATCTTATAATTAGCATCAGGAAGAGACAGCTGAAGTTTCTGGGACACATAGTGAAGAAAGTGGGCTTGGAAAATATAATACTCAGGAGGCGGATAGAAGAAGAGAAACAGAGGAAGCGACGCAAAACGTACTTGATAGGCTTGAGCAAGTGCATGACGGAGCAGGATTTGGGAGAGATACCAAGAGGAAAGGTGTTAAGAGCGACAAAAGTTAGTGGAGGTCCATGATTGCCTACGTCCTAAAAAGATACGGTATATGAAGAAGAAGAGAGGTCTCCATTTCCCTTAGGATATTGTCGCAGTAGTGGTTAAATAAATCCGGGGAGAAGAGGCACCATTGTCTCACCTCTCTTTCTAGTTTTGTATTGCTACTTTGTTTCTTTTCTGTCCGTATGCAGGCAGTTTGCGCTCATTATAACTTCTGGTTCATTTGAACATCTTTTTGAAATAAACCAGCTGTTCAAATAGATCTTTCTGCCGTACTTTGAAAGAAAAATCGCTCACAAGGCACTGGATCATTCATGTTTAAAATCTCCTTTGAGAGAATGAAAAAGAACAGTTCTACTTGAAAAAAAAAAAAATGAAATGACATAATAAATCTTATCAATATAAACTATTCACATTGTTCGCACTGTTGACTTCATCTTCGTTGTCATAATCACCACGTTTCAGTCGTTGTACGCTCCGATCTTCTTCAAACTACATACGTTGGAATTTCGAAACGAACCTTTTATTTTGTCCACGGTGGTAGATTTGGAACGTGCCAAGTCTTTTTTGATGTCTCAGCTTCGGTTAATTCCCTCTGGTAACTCAACTCTCCAATTTTTTTTTTTTAACAGTGACGGGGAATTTTTTTGCGACTCAGCTGTCGATTTCTGATCGTCAGTATCATTCTGGCTAAAATCCCCTGGGATCTAGTTTCAATTAAGAGCAATTGAAATTTTCAAACAAAAATATGGAAAACCGACCAGAAAAAAATAATTTCTCTTTTCATAACTCGACAGGCGTCATAAATGGAAGCAAAAACCACTTTCTTTCTTGTATGATGCTAATAATTCTTAATTGTGGCAAGGTGCTATGTCATTTATACTGAATATAATACCATTTTTTAGCATGGATTGAGATTCGAGAATGAATTAGATTTTTCTCCGTTAGACGGCCGGCCGGCCAAGCAAGGCTTTATTTCTCTTCTCTTTAAACAGACGTCAGGGACTGATCATTACGTTCAAACACGCCTTCTGAGGAAACTTATAACTATAAACGTTATTTTGAGTAGGTACACGTTGTTGAGTTGCTTTCTGTGTGCTTTATTTTCTTAAACAGGGGAATTAGTTGAAATAAGAAACAGAAATAGCAAATCAAGCATGGGTACCCACTAAAAATAACTTTTCTAATAAAAAGAAATAATGTCTGGTTATAAAGCATTTATATATATATATATATATATATATATATATATATATATATATATATATATATATAGGATTTAAATGCAACGTCAATTCCCATCTTTAGTTCACTTGACCTCAGTCCTTCTTTCGGCCTTTCTCCATCACCTCGTGTATCTTCTTCTTTTCCTTTCTCACTCTACTCTGGTAAATATCTTTACACTCGTATTCCCATCCTTCTATTGCCCTTTCTCCAACCCCACTGTAACTTGTTCGTTTTTCTCTTCGCTCTCCCCCTGCTAAAACCTTCACTCTTCTCATGTAGCCCCCACCCCCTACGCAACAGTGGCGGTACTGTCTTGTTTGGGATGAAACGATTAATATATATATATATATATATATATATATATATATATATATACACATACATCATCCACATACAAGCCTGTTCGCTGTATTACAGCTCATCAGTGTGGTTAGACATCCCCTTGCCTCCAGCCGGGATCGAAACTCGACCGATTTGATGTCAGTCGGCAAATGGAATCAGAGAAAGGAAATTTTAGCGTATTATATATAAGCGATGTATATACACGCCAGTCACCGAAAGAACTCAATTCATTTGTGGAATAGTTATGCATATATTGCCGAAGTGGTAAATGTTTATATATATATATATATATATATATATATATATATATATATATACAAAGAAGGAGTTTTAAAAATAAAGAAGGCCATCAAATTAGATGAATAAAGTGAAGTGTAAGTTTGCTACATTTAAAAGCTTAAACATATAAATCGTCACATGAAATATGTTTCCTTTGCTTACAAGAAAAAATCCATATAATTAAATTCCCCAAGACTAACTCTTGCCATCATAGAAATATCCATACTCTTAAATATATTTAAAATTATCTCAATATGTTTACAATTTACTTTTTTCTATAAAACCTACCATTTTTTAACTATATATTTTAAAGTCTAATTTATTTAACTAGCATTTTTTCACAAACTGTCAGCTTTTGTCTGGTACTTATTGCTCTAAAACTTCACTTATGTTTTTTCTCATTTATTTGGGTTATTTTTTCTCAGCAAAACCCTTCAAGGATATTTATTAATTTTTATGTTTTATATTTTAATTTTTTCCATCTCTTAACTTTTTATATTCTCAGCTATCGTCTTATTCCTTTCCGGATTAAACTTTTGACATGTCTATTCTTCTTTGGCAACATGTTGATACAGGTTTTGTATGAGTTTAAACATACAATTATTTTAAAATGAAATAACCTCCCATCCCACTTCATTCATCTAATTTTATTTTTAGTTTATTTTTTAAAAATCTCCTTATCTTCCCTTAAATATAACCAAGTAAATTAACCTTATTTCACTGCCTGATGATGCTGTATTAAACACCGAAACTTTATAGCTATTGAGTTGCAGTATGCTATAATAATAATAATAATAATAATAATAATAATAATAATAATAATAAATGAACAGCTGAAATAATAATAATAAATGAACAGATGAAACAGCGCTGGCAAGACAAACCTCTCAAATCCAATGTTGACAAAGTTAATACTCATCGATGGTTACGTGCATCTGGATTAAAGTCTGAAACTGAAGGCTTTATTCTTGCAGCACAAGACCAAAGTCTTTTCACTAGAAACTTTCAGGCAAATATTATGCATAATAATATGGATCCAAAATGCAGGTTTTGTGATAAACACCAAGAAACAATAGACCACCTAATCTCAGGCTGTTCTGTGCTTGCTCCAAATGAATATAAAAATCGCCACGATAGAGTTGGGCAATATTTACATTGGACAATGTGCAAACATTATGGAAAAGCTGTAAACAAACACTGGTATGAACATCACCCAGCACCGATTACAGAAATAGAAGATGTAACCATTCTATGGGATTACACCATCTACACAGACAGAAAAATTGAAGCAAACAGGCCAGACATTATTGTTAAAAACCAGAAGGAGAAAACTTGTCTATTAATTGATATGGCTTGTCCAGCGGATTGTAACATAGCAATCAAGGAATTTGAAAAACTGTCAAAATATAAAGACCTGGAAATTGAAATAGAAAAAATGTGAAATTGAAAACAAGAGTTGTGCCAGTGATAGTAGGTGCACTTGGAATGATAAAAAATGGAACAAAACAACACATTGAAAGAATCCCTGGAAACCCCAGCTTAAGAGATATACAAAAAATTGTCTTATTAAGTACAGCCCACACACTAAGGAAAACTTTATCTATGTAATGCGTAGGGGGTATGATAGGGAAGATAGAAAAACATGAAATGGAGCCATAACAACACGCCATGACCTGCCTTAGGTCTCCCCGCAGAATTGGTTGGTAGTCAGACCAAAGCAGAAATCGAAATTTGATGTACAAGCGTACAACTTAATATGA
>JBBBDQ010000460.1:3110000-3357500 GCA_037127315.1 Ascarosepion bandense | reverse complement strand
TTTCCTTTTTCTCTCCTTCCTTCCTAAAATTGTTTAATGTGCTGAATATTAACTATTAACTGCTCTTACATAAACACAAGATACGGAATACCTATTGTGCAATAATTCTGTTCGAGCCTGTTTTTCACGTCTTTGCTGGTTTTATTATTACATTTCTGTTGCTGCATCCTTTAGATTACTTCAGATAATTGTTGATTCAATAATATTTCATGAACTTATTGCAGATAAAATGTTAGGACGAAAACGAATGCATAGGCACTGGATCCAAATAAACGTTACATTTACAATAAAAAGACATCCATTTTCAAGCGTGCGATAGAGGCTTTCAGTTTAGTTTATTACTAAACATCTATCTATCTATCTATCTATCTATCTATCTATCTATCTATTCTTGTATATCTATTTATCTATCACTGTCTATCCTTGTTTTTCATCTGTCTATAACGACGCTTTCGGGTCGCTTGTCGTGATGGCCTTGACACAGTAGTCTTCAAGTCGTCTATTACAACAGTGTTCATCCTTGCTCACGCTGTGAATTTTGAAAAGAAAAGCACGTTTAAATCTTGTTAGCTGTATCTTTACCACGTCGTAACAGGCCGGACGCGTGGACACATTTGGATTAATAAAAAAACGGCACCAAAAAAAAAAAAAGTAAATTCGATGACCCCTGAATAAGTTACGGAAAAAGTCTTTATATGCAAAAAAAAAAAAAAAAAAACATCAAACAGAAATAGAATATAACAGTCGTCGAATTCCTATTCTTACAACAGAGCGAAAGTTTTAGTTTAAGATTAATGTTTGTTAATCTCACCGGAGTTTTCAAATTTTCTCTTTTTTATTTTTATTGTTTTTTTTCAAGTTTTGAAGGCTCAAAAAGTCTTATCAGGGCTTTTCACTGAAGCCTTACGGAAATAGCCGAAGATGGGTTTTTGTGACGGCGGCGGTAAATTCGTCTTGTCTGCCTTAGCCCGGCGCGTCAGCAACAACTATCTGCTTCTAACTCTTTCTCAGCTCTTTGTATTTCATTACATCTTCAGCCAGGATTCTATCAAAGGCGCATTATTCGACTTTAACTCTTTTAATTCGGTCGGCGGCAGGCGTCTACGTTTCTTTACATCTTCAGCCAGGAAGCGACCAATCTTTTCAGTCATGTCTCCCGGTCGGGAACACTTTTCTCTCAGTCGTTACATCTCGACTGGTCCCAAGTTCAACTCCAACTGCAAATGATTTTCGCCTTCGCGGCTCTGGTTTTTATGCGTGTCCCAAATTCTTTTGGTAGGTGCATGATAGTCATGGGGTGTCCATGCAAATCAAATAAATATTCTGTTTTTAACTAAAATCACATTGCAATTGCCAGTAACTTCAGAATTAATAATACCACTAGCAATAATTTCTTTCGCTCTGTCATACTAAACTGAGGACTACATTTTTTTATTTCTTCACATGCAATATTATAGTATTATATACATATATATATATTTATATACCATGAATAGTGTTACAATCTATCTATCTGTCTATCTATCTATCTATCTATCTATCTATCTATCTATCTATCTATCTTGAATGCGGTATTTCTATGTATGTATCTATATATCTTTCTGGGCACCTCAACGTGGTGCAATGTTAGCAAGTCTGCCTCGCTAGAATCATTACAGTTGAGTGGTGAGTTTAATCCTCACTGTGTACCCCATACTTTCGGCCTTGTGCCACATCTAAGCGGCACCTAGAAAACCATCTATCGGCGGACTTGAAGCAGATTACCACCACGTTTGATTTCGTTGTTTTTCTTTTTTTTTCTTTTTTCAGCGCAGTTCTATCGATTACCCCCTTAGCTTTACGATTGACAAAAGAAATTAGAAAAATTTCAATATTTAAACATTTTCTGGGGGGGGGATCAGTTTCTCATACAACGTTATAGTAAATTGAGATTCGATTTTGAAACTATTTGCCGGTACGACATTACCGCCACCTGTAAATTTGTTCATTATTGAATTTTTTGGACTTTTTTCAGTGCAATATTAGCTTTTACACCTTAAACTTTACTAATGACAAAAAAAAAAAAATTGCAAAAATTTCAATATTTAAACAATTTTAGTGGGGGACCAGTTTCTCATACAGCCTTGTAGTTGATTGAAAATGGAGAATACTTAATATCAAGAAAAGACAGCTGAAGTTCCTGGGACATGTAAAGAAGAAGGAGGGCTTAGTGATACTGATACTCACAAGACAAACAGAGAGAAGAGACAGGGAAAGCAATGCGTGACAATGGACTTGAGCAAATGTATGGTGCAACAGGGTTTGCAAGGAGTAACAGGAGAAGAGGCAATTAAGAGCTACAAGGAGTAGGTAAAAGTGGAAGGCCAGTATTGCTTACATCCTCACAGGACATGGCACAAAGAAGAAAACTGATACTTAATATCAAGAAAAGAGTGCTGAAGTTTCTGGGACATGTAAAGAAGAAGGAGGGCTTAGAGATACTGATACTCACAAGACAAACAGAGAGAAGAGACAGGGAAAGCAATGCTTGACAATGGACTTGAGCAGATGGATGGCGCTACAGGGTTTGCAAGGAGTAACAGGAGAAGAGGCAATAAGAGCTACAAGGAGTAGGTAAAAGTGGAAGGCCAGTATTGCTTACATCCTCACAGGACATGGCACAAAGAAGAAAACTGATACTTAATATCAAGAAAAGACAGCTGAAGTTCCTGGGACATGTAAAGAAGAAGGAGGGCTTAGAGATACTGATACTCACAAGACAAACAGAGAGAAGAGACAGGGAAAGCAATGCTTGACAATGGACTTGAGCAGATGGATGGTGCTACAGGGTTTGCAAGGAGTAAGAGGAGAAGAGGCAATAAGAGCTACAAGGAGTAGGTAAAAGTGGAAGGCCAGTATTGCTTACATCCTCACAGGACATGGCACAAAGAAGAAAACTGATACTTAATATCAAGAAAAGACAGCTGAAGTTCCTGGGACATGTAAAGAAGAAGGAGGGCTTAGAGATACTGATACTCACAAGACAAACAGAGAGAAGAGACAGGGAAAGCAATGCTTGACAATGGACTTGAGCAGATGGATGGTGCTACAGGGTTTGCAAGGAGTAAGAGGAGAAGAGGCAATAAGAGCTACAAGGAGTAGGTAAAAGTGGAAGGCCAGTATTGCTTACATCCTCACAGGACATGGCACAAAGTTAACGTTGTAGGAGAAACTGACCCCCAACCCACAAATTTGTTTGAATATTGTAATTTTTCAAAATATTTTTGAAAATCGGAAGCTTTAAGTAAGAGTAGAAAAAATGAAAAATGAAAAATGAAAAAGAAAATCAACGAAATTAACATAAACAAAGCGACCCCAACGCGATTGAATTGAAAATGGAGGATCGATTTACTATAACGTTATATGAGGAACTGCCCCCACCCCACCAAAAGTGGTTTAAATATTGTAATTTTTCAAAAGTTTTTTGATAATCGGAATGTTTATGTAACTATCGATAGGACTGCGCTGAAAAAAAGTAAAAAAAAGTAAAACAACGAAATTGGTGGTAGTCTGCTTCAGGTCCGTCCGTCTATCTATCTATCTATCTATCTTTCTATCTATCTATCTATATACGCTGTGGTGCAGTGAATATCGGCTCGGAACAAGAAATCGGAAAGCTGTGTTTGAATTCCAGAAAGTAATGGCAAACTACTGGAGGAAAAATTTCTGCCCTGTCAGTCATGTCTCTTTCGCCCGTGTATCATGTATGACACTTAACTGCCTGATCTATCTATCTATCTATCTATCTATCTATCTATCTATCTATCTATCTATCTATCTATTTTAAATGTAGTGTTTTTATCTATCTATTTATCCATTTATGTGTAATGCAGTATTTCTCTCTCTCAATATATATAAACTACATCCGGAATCTGATCGAGAGACTGGATGTTTTGAGAAGCGTGGAACCACCTCTTAATTGCTGTTGCTCCCAGGTCTACCTTGACTCATGGTGGTAGCGCATGTTATCGTCCCAGCTATGGGCAAATAGTGAAATATATGCGTGAGGAAATAACTGAATTGATGCTCAAGCGTGCGGTAAACTCACTGGGAGTAAGATGCTCCTTAGGTGCAGTTGCACCATCTCTCTAAGAGAAGGACACTCTAATTAAAAACCTGCGGCCTTTTCCATTATTCAATCATCTTGTCATAGTTTTGACATCTAATATTTGCTAGTAGAGAAGGAGAGGGTACTATGTCTGCAGCACAAGGACGTAAACTCAACCTGTGCAAATGACTCTTTTTTCCTAAGTTCAAAAGTCCTATGGCAATGGGGGTGTGGTGATGTGGGCAGACCTAACAAACTAGAAGTTCACAGTCACAAGTCTGCACATAGAAGGCCCAAGAGTTTTTTTTTTTAATCATATCACCCCAAGCAAGGCGGTAACGCCACTGATGTGCAGGGGGCTACATAGGAGTGAAAAGATTGGAAAAGAGAAAGCCAGAAACAACATCCTAAACGGGGAACAAGGGATGAGCCTCTTCACCTGTTCAATAGACGTGGGTGGAGTGTGAACCGGGTGATAGTTTAGTCTATCTACTCCAATTGAAAAAAAAAAATGAGAAAACTGGAAAAGAGAAAAAACCGGAAACCGCATCTTAAACAGGAAACAAGGGATGAGCCTCTTCACCTGTTCAATAGACGTGGATGGAGTGTGAACTGGGCGATAGTTTAGTCTATCTATTCCAATTGAAAAAAAGATTGTCACTGGACAGCATCTAGTCTTAGTGGAGTCTTAAGTGACTGAGTAGCTCAATTTATGGAGTGCACTGGTTACCCCCTTTGAGGAGAGGTCTAGAAAATTTGAAGTAAAAATTGTCTATTCAACCTTCTTACTGTTCAGTTTTCTGCGTCTAACAGTTTTTCATTCGTACAGGGAAAATACCAAAAAGGTTACACTCTCAAAATATTTTTTCAAAAAAGTATAAAATCAATTTGTGTTATTGACAATTTATGAACACTCATTGATCTTCATAATTCAAACCACCCTGAAAGGTGCACAACTCCTTTTTTGCTAAGGAGTTAGCTCGTCACCATATAAAGCATGGGGCAGGAATTGCATTTGCTTGCAGATGTAGTTTGACAAAGTACCTGGAGCAGCTTCAATGTATTTGTGACCATATCATAATGTTAAAGCTTGCTTTGCCTAATAAACGTTTTATGATCATCATTTCCGTCTAAGAAAATGCCGAAGAAACTGTGATGTTTTTTACCAAGATCTCAAAAATGTGTTGAGAAAGATTCCGAGAAAATTGTCTTGCCTGGTGATTTCGGTGTCACGGAAGGTAAAGATGGGAACACCTGGAAGGCTAATGGCAAATATAGACTTAATAAAATGAACAGCAACCGATTTTGTCTTCTTCAGTTTTCTACTGAATTTGAACTTGCAATTAGCAATACTTTCTTTCAGCACAGATTGGTTCATAAAGTTATTGGATACGTCCTTGCTCAAAACATGGTCATACTTTTGACTATGTTATTTGTCCTAAACGTAACCTGCAGGATGTTTGTTACCTCAGAGCAATGCGTGAGGCTGAGTGTGGTTGTGATCGTATGATTGTTACAGAAAAATTAAAATTGAGCATTCGACCCAAAATGAGATCAAATTGGGTATCTGTACCCAAACGTATAAATATTTCTAAGTTATGCAATCCAAATTGTGTGAAGATTTACAGAATGCTTTTGAGAATTCTGTATTTGATGATACATGTAATCAATTGAAAAAATTACTTCATTATACCAATGTCCAAATATTAGGATTGAGAAAAAGCAAACATCAGGACTGGTTGACAAAAGTGATGCAGCCATTAATGAACATCTAAAAAGTCGAAATGAAACTCACCAGAGGCTTCTTAGTGGATCTGACAAAGACAAGTCATCTCTGTTGTAATCTTTTAAAAATCTTTTTCCGGTTTTTGATCAGAAGGATTCGAAATTATTATATCACTTAATAAAAAAGGTGTTTGGTTCCAAATCTTCATCTGTAGTGCCTTTGAAATCGAAAAATGGACAGAGTGTTTTCCAAAATCCAGAAAATGTCATGAAACAGTGGAATGAATATTTTACTGACTTGTTCTACAACACATCCATTGTTGATGACTTCTTAACAGTCTCCCATAGAATGCGTAAAGTTGAGTCAGTCAGTAAGTTAAGTGGCATACGTGATACATGTTTGGGCGATCATGTCTCGAAAGAGACATGATTGACGGTGCATAAGATTTTCCCAAGCCTATAGAACCCAATCTATCCTGGAGAAAAGAGATGGATTAATACCTTTCGTAAGTGAATGCGATGAATTTGACTGGAATTCGAACTCGGCTCTCCAATTTCTTGTTCCGAGCCGATATCCACTGTACCACAACGCACAGTTGAGAGGAGTTCTGAAATGTGTCTCTTTTAGATCCGTGTCGCCTGGTAGCGTATTTACTGTGTTTTTGTCATTTAGACATAAAAAACTGTTTTTACCATTCAGGTAGGTCTTTTGGTAATCGTTCTCGACACCTGACCTTCGTCCTAAACTCCAGTAGCGGTCTGAATCTTATCAAATTTTGAATCGTGTCCATGAGTAACATATATGTACTCTGCCTTTCTCAGAAACTGTATCTGAGGTCCGCTCATTATCTATTTATTCTTCTATGTGCCGTGTCCCTTCAGAACGTAGGCAATCATGGCCTACATCTTCCTATCCCTAGTACATCTTAACAAGCTTTCTCCTGTTACCCCTCCCAAACATCACTCTGCCATCCATTTTCACAAGCTCGTCAAATATGTAACGAGATGCGTTCCCTTGTCTCACTTTCCCTCTATCTGACCTGTGAGTATAAGATTCTCCAATCCTTCTTTTATCAGGAATTTCAGCTGTCTTTTCCTGATGTTAAGTATTAGTTTCCTTTCCAACAATTAACCAGTTTCGTTAATCTTTGTTAATTTCCGTAACATGTTTTTACATTTGTTAACATTACGATACATTTCAGAGCAGATATAGTTATTACGATGAATCGAAATTTGTGTTATAGACCTAATTTGAGTCCGTTTAGCCTGAGCATCATTCGTAGTCGAGAGGTCTAAGACGCGCCAGATCAATTGGTGGCTTCCCCTATGCGGAGAGGAGTCGCAGGTTCGAATCTTGCCAAATAGCACACATTTTTGTAACAAAAAGTTATCGTAAATAATCAGGCCGGTAGAAATATCGAGTATCGATAAAAAATAATGTTCAAACAAATCATTTCAAATTGTCTGTTGTTTATAACCAGTTTCGTTAATCTTCGTTAATATATATATATATATATATTATTCTCTCAAATGACAGCAGAGTCTCACTTGTATATCTATATTTTTAAATGAATTATGGTTCAATGAAGATATGCTGCGTTATTAAATATATATATATATATATATATATATATATATAATGGTTCTTTTAAAATTCTAGTCGAATCCGTTTCATTCACTTACGCAAAATTACCTTTTGGAACGGTCTTTTCTTCTAGTCATGGGTTGAATAGTAGGACAGATTGGGTTAAATCGCTTTGTTTGGAAGCCAGTCTACCGCAGAGAGAAATGGCAACCTCCTGCGGAAAAAATTCTGCCTATCAGTCTTGGATCAAAAAGAAATATGGTTCCTTTAGTGTGTATCACGCATGGCAATTAACTAAACTCCCAAAATAATTTATGCTTAAAGAGATTTTTTTTATTAGGACGACATGCGTAAAATTATAGCCAGTTTCGGTGTATTACTTTATCAAAACCATTATTGCAAAAAAAAAAATGCTCTTGTTATTTCCAGGGAATCTAAATATATATATATGTCATCTACATACAAGCCTATTTCGCAGCTCATCAGTGTCGCTTGACACAACCACTTGCTTCTGGCTGGGATCGAAACTCGACCGATTTAGTATCAGTCAGAGTCGTTACCCACCTAAGCCATAGCGCATTAATCAGAGAAGAGAAATTTTAACGTGTTGTATATAAGCAGTGTATAAACACGCCAGTTACCGAAAGAACTCATAGATATGTCTGTTTTATGCAATAGCCGTAAAACTTAACTAAACAACCGATCAGTGTTCGTCGCTGCTTCTTCTTTATCAGACTATTTAACAATGGCTGATTGCACTTCCATACCGATGACTTTGAATCACCTTCGAGAAAAGGTCCCACTACGCTTGGGAGCCGTAATGAAGGCCAATAAGATTACAAAACGTACACAAATAAAATAGACCGAATAGTCTAGTATTCCTTACAACCAGGTAGTAGCTATGCTAACGACCAATGTACGCCTCTGTTTCTCGCACTTCATACCGTTTAACAATGCCTGATTAGGCTTCCATGGCGATGACTTTATGAATCACCTTACGAGAAAAGGTCCTACGCTTGGGAACCGTAATGAAGAGCCAATAAGGAATTACAACAGTACACAAATGAAATAGACCGAATAGTCTAGTATTCCATACAACCAGGAAGTAAGCTATGCTAACGACCAATGTACGCCTCTGTTCTCACTTTTTTCATACCGTTTAACAATGCCTGATTAGGCTTCCATAGCGATGACTTTGAATCACCTTCACGAAAAAGGTCCCACTACGCTTGCGGGCGTAATGAAGGCCAATAAAATTCACAAACATTACACAAATAAAATAGACCGAATAGTCTATTCCGTAGCCAGGTAGTAAGCTACTGCTAACGGCCAGTATACGCCTCTGTTTCTCACTTTTCATACCCGTTGCTGGCACAATGCCTGATTAGGCTTCCATGGCGATGACTTGAATCACCTTCACGAGAAAGGTCCCACTACGCTTGGGAGCCGTAATGAGAAACCAATAAGAATACAAACATTACACAAATGAAATAGACTAGATAGTCTAGTGATAACGCTACAACCAGGAAGTAAGCTATGCTAACGGCCAATGTACGCCTCTGTTTCTCGCACATACCGTTTAACAATGCCTGATTAGGCTTCCATGGCGATGACGCAGATGCCTTCACGAGAAAGGTCACACGCTTGGGAGAAGTGTGAAGAGCAATAAGTCACAACATTACACAAATAAAATAGACCGAATAGTCTAGTATTCCATACAACCAGGTAGTAAGCTATGCTAACGGCCAATGCCACCTCTGTTTCTCACTTTTCATACCGTTTGGCTGATTAGGCTTCCATGGCGATGACTTACGATCCTTCACGAGAAAAGGTCCCACTACGCTTGGAGCCGTAATGAGAGTAATAAAATTAAACATTACACAAATGGAAATAGACCGAATAGATCTAGTATTCCATACCAATAAGGTAAACGGCTATGCTAACGGCCAATGTACACCCTCTGTTTCACTTTCATACCGTTTAACAATGCCTGGTGGGCTTCCATGATGACTTTGAATCACCTTCACGAGAAAAGGTCCCACTACGCTTGGGGCAACAATGAAGGCCAATAAGAATTCACAAACATTACACAAATAAAATAGACCGAATAGTCTAGTATTCCACCAACCAGGTAGTATAAGCTATGCTAACGGCCAATGTACGCCTCTGTTTCTCACTTTTCATACCGTTTAACAATGCCTGATTAGGCTTCCATGGCGATGACTTTGAATCACCTTCACGAAAGGTCCCACTACGCTTGGGAGCCATCGTAGTGTCGTCACAAACATTACAAATGAAATAGACCGAATAGTCTGGTATTCCATACAACCGAGAGTAAGCTATGCTAACGGCCAATGTACGCCTCTGTTTTCTCACTTTTCATGCCATTTGCTGTTCTTACCAATTAGGCTTCCATGGCGATGACTTTGAATCACCTTCACGAGAAAGGTCCACTACGCTTGGGAGCCGTAATGAAAAATTCACAAACATTACACAAATAAAATAGACCGAATAGTCTAGTATTCCATACAACCAGGTGGTAAGCTATGCTAACGGCCAATGTGCGCCTCTGTTTCTCTTTTCCATACCGTTTAACAATGCCTGATTAGGCTTCCATGGCGATATTTGAATCACCTTCGCGAGAAAAAGGTCCGCTACGGCAGGGCGTAATGAAATAATAAGAGATACAAACATTACAAATGAAATAGACCGAATAGTCTAGTATTCCATACAACCAGGGAAGTAAGCTATGCTAACGACCAATGTACGCCTCTGTTTCTCCGCTTTTCATACCGTTTAACAATGCCTGATTAGGCTTCCATGGCGATGACTTTGAATCACCTTCACGAGAAAAGGTCCCCACTACGCTTGGGAACCGTAATGAAACCAATAGAATTAAACATTACACAAATGAAATAGACCGAATAGTCTAGTATTCCATACAACCAGGAAATGACTATGCTAACGGCCAATGTGCATACCCTGTTTCTCACTTTTCATACCGTTTAACAATGCCTGATTAGGCTTTACATGGCGATGACTTTGAATCACCTTCACGAAAAAGGTCCCACTACGCTTGGGAGCCGTAATGAAGGCCAATAAGAATACAAACATTACTACACAAATGAAATAGACCGAATAGTCTAGTATTCCATACAACCAGAGTAGTAAGCTATGCTAACATTGTTACCGCCTCTGTTTCTCACTTTTCATGCCGTTTTATGATACGATTAGGCTTCCATGGCGATGACTTTTGAATCACCTTCCGCAAGAAAAGGTCCCACTATGGGAGCCGTAATGAGCCGTAAATGCAAACATTACTGAAATAAATAGACCAAATAGTCTAGTATTCCATACAACCAGGTAGCCGTATATGGCCAATGTGCGCCTCTGTTTCTCACTTTTCCTTACCGTTTAACAATGCCTGATTAGGCTTCCATGGCGATGACTTTTGAATCACCTTCAAGAAAAGGTCCCACTACGCTTGGGAGCCGTAATGAAGGCCAATAAGAATACAAACATTACACAAATAAAATAGACCGAATAGTCTAGTATTCCATACAACCAGGTAGTAAGCTATGCCCCTACCAGCGCGGCCAATGTACGCCTCTGTTTCTCACTTTTCATACCGTTTAACAATGCCTGATTAGGCTTCCATGGCGATGACATGAATCACCTTCACGAGAAAAGGTCCCACTACGCTTGGAGCCGTAATGAAGCAATAAGAATACAAACATTACACAAATAAAATAGACCGAATGATCGCGTATTCCATACAACCAGGTAGTAAGCTATGCTAACGGCCAATGTACGCCTCTGTTTCTCACTTTTCATACCGGCGTTTTCAATGCCTGATTGAGCTTCATGGCGATGACTGCGATCACCTTCTGAGAAAAGGTCCACCACGGCAGGGTGCCGTAATGAAGGCCAATAAGAATTCTACTGTTACACAAATAAAATAGACCGAATAGTCAAGTATTCCATACAACCAGGTAGTAAGCTATGCTAACGTGAGATAACGCCGCGCCTCTGTTTCTCACTTTTCATACCGTTTAACAATGCCTGATTAGGCTTCCATGGCGATGACTTTGAATCACCTTCACGAGAAAGGTCCCGTAGGAGCCGTAATGAGAGCCAATAAAAATTCACAAACATTACACAAATAAAATAGACCGAATAGTCTAGTATTCCGCTTTATTAAGGTAGTAAGCTATGCTAACGGCCAATGTACGCCTCTGTTTCTCCTTTTTCATACCAGATTCCAAAACAAGTAACACCAGATTGGAAACTGCATGGCGATGACTTTGAATCACCTTCACGAGAAAAGGTCCCACTACGCTTGGGAGCCGTAATGAAGGCCAATAAAATTACGAAACATTACACAAATAAAACCCGATGAAATAGTCTATTATTCGCCACAACCAGGTAGTAAACATGCTAACGGCCAATGTACGCACTCTGTTTCTCACTTTTCATACCGTTTAACAATGCCTGATTGAGCTTCCATGGCGATGACTTTGAATCACCTTCACGAGAAAAGGTCCGCACACGCTTGAACCGCGTGAAACCAATAAGTGCAAACATTACACAAATAAAATGAATAAAGAATGAACGTCTGGTTGTTCCACGCCTGAACGGCCAGGGTGACAACTTCGCTACCAGCGGCAATGTTGCCTCTGTTTCTCCACTGCCTGGTTCGCTGATACCTGGGTGGAAAAAAAAAGATGACTTTGAATCCCAGCAAGAAAAGGTCCCACTACGCTTAGGAGCCGTAATGAAGGCAAATAAGAAATTCACAAACATTACCTAAATAAATGAACCGAATAGTCTATTCCCTTTATTCGTTAGTAAGCTATGCTAACGAAACAATCGCCGCCTCTGTTTCTCACTTTTCTTTTCGTTTAACAATGCCTGATTAGGCTTCCATGGCGATGACTTTTTAGATCACCTTCACGAAGGTCCACAAAAACGGAGCCGTAATGAAGGCCAATAAGAATTCACAAACGTCACACAAATAAAATAGACCGAATAGTCTAGTATTCCATACAACCAGGTAGTAAGCAACATATTAACATTACAATGTACGCTCTTATTTCTCACTTTTCATACCGTTTAACAATGCTAGTTAGGCTTCCATGACGACTTTGAATCACCTTCACGAGAAAAGAGTCCCACTACGCTTGGGAGCCGTAATGGCTTAATAAGGAATTCACAAACATTACACAAATGAAATAGACCGAATAGTCTAGTATTCCATACAACCAGGTAGTAAGCTATGCTAACGGCCAATGTACCTCTGTTCTCCACTTTTCATACCGTTTAACAATGCCTGATTAGGCTTCCATGGCAGTGGCTTTAGATCACCTTCACGAGAAAAAGGTCCCACTACGCTTGGGAGCCGTAATGAAGGCCAATAAAATTCTAAACATTACACAAATAAAATAGACCGAATAGTCTAGTATTCCATACAACCAGGTAGTAAGCTATGCTAACAGCCAATGTACGCCTCTGTTTCTCACTTTTCATACCGTTTAACAATGCCTGATTGAAGCACACCCTGCCAATGACAAACTTTGAATCACCTTCACGAGAAAAGGTCCCACTACGCTTGGAGCCGTAATGAAGGCCAATAAGAATTCACAAACATTACACAAATGAAATAGACCGAATAGTCTAGTATTCCATACAACCAGGAAGTAAGCTATGCTAACGGCCAATGTACGCCTCTGTTTCTCACTTTTCATACCGTTTAACAATGCCTGATTGGGCTTCCATGGCGATGACTTTCTTTTTCTTTGAATCACCTCCATCAGAAGAAGTTACACTTCAATTGGAAGCCGTAATTAAGGCCCATATGTTTTCATAAACACAACACAAGCAAAAAAAGTGAATTTGCAACAATCTAATATGGCATACAACCAGGAAACAAGATTACGAGGTATACAAGATTCGTTGCAGTTCGGGATTGCCTTACTGTATTAGAATCCATTCTGTATCATAAACCGTTCTCAGTACACCACACTTGTGCATCCAAACAGATAAACGTCTTTTCTATTCGCAATGTAGTAGAGACGATTATTAAATAAATTCATGATCTAACATTTAACCGCTAACTTAAGGTCGATAATTCCAATCACAATTAATTTATTTATATTTTTTCGTTTTTTTCCTTCTGCCGCTAAAATGAAATTTGCAAAAGAAATCTTTATGTGATACAAATTCCTCGCAAGTTATTATTTTAAAAAAAAGTATATAATTACATGCGTTTGTCATTAGTAGATTTTCAATTGTTCAGCCGACATGAGTCTTTAATTAACAATAGCTCAACGTGAACAGTGAAAGTTTCCAAAATTGCGTTATGCATGATAATTAGAAGGCTAAAGGCTTTGCCAAATACGTGAATGACTTACGAAGCGCATAATTCGAGATATACGCGATGTACATTTTGCCTCATTAATTGTTTAGCTGTGTCTTATTTTTTAAATATGACTGCTTCGCTGTTCATTAATGTTCGCCATTATGTGGTTTTTCAAAAACTCCAAAATAAACGCAATTTCCGAGTAATTCTCATCAGAAATACCGACCGTAAAACTGAGCTAATCATCCTCTTCTTCTATTTGCGGTAATCCTTCGGGACGTGTGCGCTCATGGCTCTCCACAACTTCCTTATCTTTGTATATCTTGATAAAGTTTGTCCTTTTGCTATCTCTTCCACTCCAACGATTTCCCCAGGATCATAATCCTCACCAATTATTTTCCTGATGTAATCAGTTCCCAAGTAGGTATTTATAAAGATGACGCCACTATTTAGTCAATAACATTTTTAAATCTATTATTTATTCGCTGCTTTCCTTGTTTCTCATGCATTCAATATTCCCTTTTGGTGTCATATTCTCCAAACCCTCTTTCCTTGATATGTGCCGGCTTACAGCTGTATCACATTAACGCAGTAGTTCTTGTACGATCATCGAGTTTAAGAAACGTCAGTACCTATATGAGTGACCGCTTGGGAATACCAGGTGTTGTAATCTGGTATTTGCGGTCCGTGTTATAGATAACAGCTCGGAATTGTTAATCGGGGAGATGAGTTCGAATTCCAGTCGAGTTCGTTATACTTACGCGCTAATATATTTTTCGAAAGAAATGAATCCACGTCTTTGCCTTCATCTATGGTGTAATTAGCAAAATTTGTATCAGTAAATCATTGTTATTTTCGCCCCACCAAAAATGTTTTTTGGCTTTAAAGGGTTGACAAGCCGTTAAAAAACGAAACAATTTAATTTTCTGATTTTAATAATAAGCGTCTTTCTTGTTTTTGTTTTCATTTCTCATAACCCACATGTTTAGTCCAGAGAATCAATGTCAGTCAGTTAAAGTGCCATACGTGATACACGCTTGGGCGATCATGTCTCGAAAGAGACATGACTGACTGGGCAGGAGATTATCCCGCAGTAGGTTGCCATTGGTTTCTGCGGTAGACTGGTTGCCGACCAAGGCTATAGAACCCAATCTGTCCTGTTATTTAACCCATAACTGGAAGGAAGAGACGGATTAATACCTTTCCCAAGGGTATTTGCGCGTAAGTGAATACAATGGATTCAACTGGAATTCGAACTCGGCTCCTCGGTTTCTCGTTCCGAGCCGATATCCACTGTACTACAACGAGTACTCTTAATATAAATTTTTAAACAATTACGTTATTATAATAATCCCTGTAACCATTACAAATTGTGCCTCATTAGTAATCGATACAAATTATGCATTATTATAAATCATTTCTAATCTTCACCAATTATTTTCTTGGTGTAATCAGTTCCCAAGTAGGTATTTATAAAGATGACGCCACTATTTAGTCAATAACAAATCTACCAAGGCTAACAAAGTAAACTTGGCAGCCGTTCTTCAAAACAGCCCCCAGTCTGTGATGGACTGAGGTAGGAAAAGGGTCGTAAATTTTAATACCTCAAAAAAGAAACTGTTCCTCTTTAACAATCATAGAGTAAATTTCCTACCTGTCATCAGAATAGCCCTCGCCTCCTGAAGAGTAAAATGCTGCACCTCTTTGGCCTCACTCTCTCAACCGACCTGAAGTGTAACACATACATCGAGTCTATAGCTGCCTGTACTGCTAGGAAGTTTTGGGTCACTGTGACGGGCGAGAAAGTTTTTTTCTCGTCAGAGTCAATTTTGCACATTTATATATCTACTATTTACTTGTGTATTGAATATTATTATCATATCTGGTTGGTTGCTCCTGCTATTCACCTCGAGGTTCTCTACAAAATCCAACGAAGGAACTGTAATCGATTATGGCTTAGCACTTTCTCACTAAACGTGATGTGGCTTCCCTCTGTCTTTTCTACAAATATTTTCATGACAACTGCTCAGGCATGCTTTTTTCTACGCGTGCTACTAGATTAGCATCTAGGTCCCACCCATTGAAATAGTTAAGTGTAACTACCTCTTCTGCTCAAATAGTTTCTTTGCTCTCACCTCCCCGTGTGGAACTCTCTTCTGTTTACTTGCTTCCTAATAGCTAGAATCTTCAAAAGTTCAAATGCAACGTCCATTGCCATCTTTTGTCTCCTTGTTTGCTTGTTTGTTTGTTTCGAGGTTTAATTACCTATCAATCCTTATGGGATCATTTAAGGTCATAACCAATGATTTTTCGGTTAGGTTATTTTTATTTTATAACATTTTTCTTTTCGAGTATCAAGATTCACTGGGATTTGTTTTTAAGAGCAGAGTCTCCAAGTCCTACCCTTGTTATTTAACCCATAACTGGAGGGAAGGTACGGATTAATACCTTTCCCAAGGGTACCAGTGCTTAATTGAATGCAGAGTATTTAACTGGAATTCGAAATCGGCTCACGGATTTCTCTTTCCGGGCCGATATCCACTGCACCACAACGCACATCCGTCACTATACGCTTACAGCACCTGATATTCTCAAGCGGTCACCCATCTAAGTTCTGACCAGGCTCAACGTTGCTTAACTTCGGTGATCGAGAGAGAACCGGTGTATTCAACGTGATAGGACGTAAGCCCCTTGTCTCCTGAAATTCCATCTTTCTTTTATACGTTCTTCAACAAACCGTGTACATTTTCTTTCTTTTCACTGTAATTCCCCGCGCTCTAGTGGCAGTTCTGTCTTGCTTGGGGTGAAATGGTTTCAGAAAATTTTAAATATATATATAATTATTTTAATTCATTATATGAAGTATTAATCACGTGCTTAATCCAGACAGCACTCTTGGTATAAATCTATTGATATTGTATTTGTTTGTTCAGCGGCATATCAACTCCTTGTGAGTCATTTAATGTCGAAATTTATTTTTTCGGGAGCATCAGTAACTTCTTTTCCAGAAGAATAGAATAGGTAAAATAGAGATTTTGTCACCACAGTAAACTGACAACATTTTTTAAAAGCCCTAATAGGCTTGAGCGAGTGGATGGAGGAGCGGGGTTTGGGAGATATGCCAAGAGAAAAAAATATTGAGAGCGACAAGAGACAGAGACAAGTGGAAGTCCATTATTGCTATTATCATTATTATTATTATTATTATTATTATTTTACCGAAAATGCCTTGCTCGTAATACATCATGAACTAGGACGCGATGAACGAGCATGCGAGTGAATTCGCAAAAAGTGCATTAACACCAGCCAAGGCAGGAGTGACATGTTGCCCAAAATACTTCATGAAAAGTTCTGGATCTGTAAGATTAAGAGAAATATCTTGAGCGTGAGTGGATGGGGATGGCAGAATTGAGAGACATTGACAAGAGAGATAAATTACTCTGGGTAGTTGATTTTCTAAGTGCCGCTTAGATGTGTTACCAGGCCGAAAATATGGGGTAATCACTGAGGATCGAACTCACTACTCAGTTGTAATAGGTTCTAGTGAAACAAACTTGCTAACCATTACACCACGTCGACGTGCCCACAGAGTACTGAAGTATGGAGAAGTCTGAATGTTTATTAAATTGGTCTTGTGCCAAACATATCCGATCTCCCTACAACTTAAGGATTGTCATCATCATCAGATCGTTGAATGTTGGAAGAATAAAAGTATTTCGTTTGAATTTTAAAATACAATTTTATTAACAGAATAGCATCAATTCGTAAGAAGTTAAATTACTCTGTAAATGTTCAAAGAGAAAAAGTGGTACGAAGTTAAGTGAATCCAGAGTTCTAGTTGTAGCAAAATATGCATATGCAATAAAGTCTGTGTTTCTTTCTTTCTTTTTATGACCGGCGAGAAAGTGAAAAGGAAGGTAAATCAATAAAGGAAAATTGTACTTATCGACGTTATTTTTTAGGATTCAGCTGAAGTGGATTGTTGTTGTTGTTGTTGCTGTTGTTATTGTCTTCTTTGTTGACAGTGAAAATGATGAAGACGAAGAAGAAGAGATAAAGGAAAATAGCACACAAGAGAAAAGGAAAAACGAATGTGTGTCGGGACTTTATGTCCGGGTTAGTGGCTTGAAATTTCTTTTGTCATATCTTGGCGCTGTCTGATCTTGCTTCTATTTAACTGATTTGACTTTCTTTCTCTATTTTTATAGCAAAGGACTTTTTTCGCACTGGCTCGTGAATTTCTTTCAGTTTTATAAATCGCTTCCTTTCATTGGTTAGAAAATTGATTTAACATCGGTTTGCGAAATTTGGCTTCGTCTTTTTCCTTCAGTATGAGGTCAATCCACTTTCCTATTGGTCAAAATTAGATTTCAGACTAGATTGCTAAACTTGTAAAAAAAGCAGTGAATAGAGTTGCTTTTAATTCCGTATTCACCACATTATTTTAGGCAAATGGAATAGATAGTCTTAGTGTGCCTCTAAAAATTTCAGGTCTCATATAAGATCTCTCTTTGTTTGCTTAGCGGCATATCAACTCTTTATAAGGTATTTAATGCCGAAATGTAATTAGAGGAAGCTTTTGTAATTTATTAGTATTAGTACTTAATAAGTATTTGATATTTGTAATATTTTTAATATTTTAATAAGTATTTATTTATTAGTATTTAAAAAGTGTTAGTATTTTTAAATTTTCTTTTACAAAAATATATAGCAGGTAATAGTGTTTCTTTCATTCTTTGACAAAAATTTAATAATTTAGAAATTTGGTAATTTTAATATGTAATGTATCGCTATATTTGCTATAATTTTTAAAATACTTTCATACTGTTTTGAACCCAGTTTAAGGGTAACTATTTACCAATAGCTCGGATCCTGACTTATACTACCATTCTTGGTCAGGAAGGACTTGGAAATAACAGCATTTACGATGTGGTTCCACGCTCCTTCCGATCGAAGACCTTGCTGCTGGAAATATTTTTATTGTCATACCCAGGAAAGACATTATATTCATCTCAAGTGAAACCTTCATATAAATTGTTTTGCTCTTCGGTGGATTGACCATCGGTGTTTGGTGTTATTGTTAGGGCGCCGCTTCTATTTGACTACAAATGGACTGTTCCCATTGCTATATATAACAATGGTGGATTCTTTACAAGGGGGCCGTAGAGAGTCACTTGAGAGTCTCTAATGAGTTACTGAAGAGTCAGTGCGAGTCAGTGAAGAGTTAGTCACACTTCCGGTGGCGTACCGGAAGTAATCACGTATACACACGTCTTACGACGGTTTGGACTCTTGTATCTTTCTATTGTAAATATTACTAATCACTTCTGTACATACTAACCATCTTTCCGCGGAATACAACTTATATTCTGATTCTGTTGTTGAATTATTCATTTATACTTGGCGACATAACAGTTATACTATTCATTCTCTTTATCCTCCATAGTGTTCTTCTAAAATGTTAAAGCCCAAGCTCTCTGGACTTGTAGACATTTTATGTTGTTTCATTCTTCTTCTTCATCTGCCTTGTTCCTTCAGGGCGAAGACGATCATGGACTTCCACTTGTCTCTGTCTCTTGTCGCTCTCAATATTTTTTCTCTTGGTATATCTCCCAAATCCCGCTCCTCCATCCAATCGCTCAAGCCTATTAGGGCTTTTAAAAAATGTTGTCAGTTTACTGTGGTGACAAAATCTATTCGAGTTACCTCCCCTCTCTATTTTACCTATTCTAAGCTTATAACTATAAAAGTGTTATAACGGGAGGAAGCTTGGAAGAATTATTTATTCTCCCATTGCATTTCACCCATTATGGGCATTATTATATCCGTGATATAACAACATCGTTGTTCACGTCAGAACAAAATGGCTGAATGGACAAAGAATGACAAACATGCTTTGTTCTTAGAGAGACTTTAAACCACTAAGACAGAAATAATATATATACATATGTACATGGTCCCATGCGGAGAATGATATATCGCATATATCTACACAGCAAAGCAGAGTGTAAGGAGAAGCAAAAATGAAGGAGCTTACATATAATATGGAGATACTGCTGGGTTGGGAGAAGCCATGTTTATGACCTCTGATTCAAACTGGTCGGATTCATCTCCCAAGTTAGATCTACTAAAGAAAGATTGTTTCTCCGATGTGAATCGAACATGTATTGTCTTTTTCATCCGGGAAACTGTTTCATTAGCCGAAACATACATTTTCGTGTACCCACTGAAATTATATTTGTAAATGTGAATTAATGTTGGATAATAATTGATTTAAGAATTTATGTCAGATAAAAATAACTTTAAACAGAACTGTTATTTAAGTTTCGTTTATTGGTTAATTAGTATTGTTTAATAGCATATCGACACCTCTATGGGTTATCTAATGCTGAAATCTAAATATTCTGAATACTATTTCATGTCGTCAGCTAAATATATATTGAATACTTTCAACTAAATTGTACTCTTTCAACTAAATATAAAATCTATCGTTAGTTATTTTGCTGTAAAAATGTATTTTTGGTGATTTTATTATGAAGATGTGTTGTTGGTCCATTTTATGTAAAAATGTATTGTTAGTAATTTTACAATGGCGTTATCTTTTTCTTTGCGTGTCCACTATTTTCCAATATCTAAGGCTCTAACAGGTGCTATCATCCCGGTTTAAGGTGGATTTGAGAAAAAAGTGATTACACGCCCATATGTTGTATATCAATAAACAGACAAACACGGGGGTATATATAAAAATATATATTATATTTTTATTAAAGACGATGGACCGTGTCGCCTAGTGGACAGAGAGTTGAGGGAGCGCTTCCAGGGTTGACAGGGGTGACGACGTGAGTGTATACTCTCTCTTCTTAGCTCGTCTAGCTTCTTCTTCGACTTCTCCAGACTGTCTTCTGACTTCGACTGTGACTCGACTTCTCTTCTACTGTCGAGGCTGGAGACTCAAAACTGATTCCTAAGACTGTGTTTTTCGCAGTCTTTATATATCTTCCAAAACCGGAAATTGTTTCTTCCGGTTTTTTCTTGATCACGCGACGCCTACGCGACGCCTACGTAAATTCTCAGAGACCCTGTCTATTTCCGCTCTGCCGGAAATAGGGTCAAAATGATATCCGTTGCTTTCATCAACCGGGAACGCCCACGCTTCATCGGCCTTCTTCGGCCGGGCCAGATTATTATATTACACATAAAAACCTCTGATTTTAAGGTTAGAGGTCTTACTGCCGGATGTAATTTATCATCATACCCAGGACTGAACACAGAGAGAAAAGCAGTATACCTACTGCTTTTCTCTCTGTATTCAAATAATAGAAAAATGTCAAAACGTGGCGTGTCAGTCTAAACGAGGACAATTTCTGCAGTCAACTTTCATACTTTCTTTTGAATCAGATTCATATGGTTAGATATCCCTTAGAGCTACGTACATTTTCTCTTCTAGCAGATATAGATTCGTACAAGTCCCAACGAGAAACGTCCATTCCTTTAGTAGATAAAGCAAACGTTTCTCAATCAACGAGGTACCCTATTTTCAAATTAGTAACGGCACTTTTCCGTTATAGAAGCAATTGATTTCATGCAAAATGAAAAAACATGCAAATTCAATTCTTGTCAAAGGTACGGTCTTCTCGTAAGAGTTCTCAATCTGGGCCGATTATTAACCCTCTAGGGCCATTCGTATCATATTTGATACAGTATGAAAACAAGCCTTGAAAGAAATATTTTCCTGAAAAATTTTTTAAGAGAAATATTTTATAAATTTCAAATGAAAGCAGTACTGACTGCTCAGTCAATGAATACCAAATGTTTCCTTATAGGGAAATACCAAATGTTTCCTTATAGGGAAATACTGTATCAAATATGATACGAATGGCCCTAGAGGGTTAATCATGTTTCTATTATATTCAGTCAGTCAGTTTAGTGCCATACGTGATACACGTTTGGACGATCATCTCTCCAAAGAGACATGACTGACTGGGCAGAAGATTATCCCGCAGTAGGTTGCCATTGCTTTCTGCAGTAGACTGGTGAATTATATTATAATATTAATAAGTGGTAATTAATGGGGGATCAGTTTATTACTTCATGACAATAGAAAACCGATCACCCACTTTATGCCCAGTATAAGCCTTAACCCTCTAGGGCCATTCGTATCATATTTGATACTGTATGAAAACAAGCCTTGAAAGAAATATTTTCCTGAAAATTTTTTGAAGAGAAATATTTTATAAAATTCAAATGAATGCAGTACTGACTGCTCAGTCAATGAATACCAAATGTTTCCTTATAGGGAAATACCAAATGTTTCCTTATAGGGAAATACTGTATCAAATATGATATGTGGTTTAAGGACATCAGAGGGTTAATTTAAACGCTTAAGAAAAAAACAAAAAAAACAAGATAGTAAATTAAATACGTTTACTACTAAAATAACATTTGTATTAATAAGATATATTTTTTCTAATTTATTTGTTTAAGCATTATTTTTAATAACTTATATTTGAATAGATGCTCTGGTTTTATTATAAAACATCATATTTATTTACATCTCCCGGTTTGAATATATGATAAATCTTGTTAGAAAAATATGCGCCCTTCTCGGCTAAACCATCGTTAATCTGATGTCCTTAAACCACTGAGCCATGTAGGTTGTAGTAAGTACTAAGAAGTTTGTCTACCGCTAGGTCGAGGATGATCCGAAGGCTCTCTTTTCTTTCGTTGCTACCTTGCGGTTTTTGTTGGTGTGACTCCTATCCATGTTTTCCTTCGCTTACCCTCGACCATTTTTTTGTTTCTGGGTGCTTAGCAGAGAAGCATCAAACACCATTCAAAGTCTTTGGTATGACTCGGCAGGGTATTGAACCCGCAACCTCCCGCACCGAAGCAAGCACTCTACCATTGAGCTACGATAAGCAAAGTCTGAATAGTGTTTTTGAACACACATTTCTCCTGACTTTCGAAATATATTCTCTGTTTCGTATCCTAACGTAAACAAAAGCAGCTTTTTAGGAAATGGATTAAATCCATCTAAACACGTTTCTATTAAAATCAATCAGACTGACTCCGTCGGTTTGATTTATTAAAACTTGTGTATATAATATCGATCGAATAATCTATCATCCAATATCTCGTCATATAAACAACAATACTTAATTTAGAGTGTTGCAAGGAGTGAAAGTTAAAGAGAATAAAAGCATGAGAATAGGGAAGATGATGGAAAGAGGAAAAAAGAACAGAAGATATCGATTGACGTTGCGTTTAAATTTTTGAAGATTATATTTATAAGGGGAGCAATAAATCAGAAAGGAGTTCCACACTTTTACTAACAAATTTCCTCTTTGTCTCTCTCCAAAATCTTGCTCTATCACAAGCCCATCAAGTACGTCACGCGTTACTTTCCCCGTCTCTCTTTTCTTCTATCCGTTCCGTGAATATTATATTCTCTGAACCCTCTTTTCTACTTATGTTTTCCAGAAAATTCAGCTGTCTTGTCCTGATGTTAAGTATAAGTTTACTTTTCGTTTCCATCCTTTCCAAAACATTGTCGTTGCTCACATGTTCAGTCCATGTTATCCTCAGCATCCTTCTGTAGAAACATATTTCTGTTGCTTCGAGTCTCTCCTTCATTTTTGAGGAGATTGCCCAGAATTCGTTGCGATACAGGAGGACAGATATTACGTAAAAGTCCAATACTCTTTTCTTTGTTTCCACCGAAATTTTCCTCTCTCTCTCAATAAAAATTAGGAAAAATTATTGGGAAGGATTAAGGAAATGACAAAAAAAGAAAGAGGATTTAGGAGGAGAGAAGATGAAGATTGATGTTTTATTTAAATTATTTGAAGATTGTAGTAATCAAGGAAGCATGAAATAGCAGTTTCGAAAAGAATGTTAGAGTAGAAAATGCGTTAGCATCTAGCTAGTTAAGCAATAATACGATGAGACCTAGTTGCCAATCCTGTAGCACGTTCAGGTTTATATAATTGGGCACCAACGGGAAAAGCTTGTTAGTACATGAAACTATTTGCAGAAAATACAGAGGGAAATTACGTCACGTCGGTGAGAAAGAGACTAAAGTCGAGATGCTAAGTCAGGACCTATTAAATTACAGATCTTTTTTGGATTTTGTCAAGAACCTCGAGATAAGTAGCAGGAGTATCAGATCAGATATGTTAACAGTATTCAATGCACGAACGAATCGTAGAGTCAGAAATGTGAAAGACTGAAAAAATGACTGGCAAGACACAGTGAATTAACTGCAGTAAAATTTTATATTTATTTATATTATATTAACGTTTTTTTTTTATGTCAACACTTTGTGTTGGTTAATTCTTCAATCGATATTAATAGTCGATATGTTGCTAAAAAGAAAACAGGGGTGACCAAAAGATTCTTGAAATTTTCCTTGGCAGAATGACCACAGATTTTCGCAACTTTTAATCGTCAACTCTTCAGGATCTGTGGTGGTCAGAAAGATGTTAATGGAAGACAAGCATCCAAGATATGGGATAAATTCACATCCACTGTCTTGCACTTTATTCAAGCGGTCAAATAGTTTTCCACAAACAATGTGTTGAAAGAAATTTGACATTGTTAAGATCATTTTAAAAAAAGTAACAAATTACTGATAATATTAATGCTACATCTAAAAAGCAACAATACTAAAATAGTCAAAAATCTATATATAAACAAAGTCAATCTGTGAGTCTGTGCGTGAGTGTTGCCTACATGTTTTAAGCTACGCCATTTAAACTTGCTAGGGACACATATCTACAGGGAAGCCAGGTCGACACATACTTTTTGAGTTTAAGTTCAGCAATTTTCCCTTTCGCACTTTTTTCGCACCAATGGAGTCGATTGTTAACATTTGCTCCGTAAAACATCTAAGTTCTAAGATGGTTGCTACATTACGTCACAGAAATCAAATCACACGTGTCAAACGCGACTAAAATATTTTTGATTAAAAAAAAATGATCCTATATTTTAATTCCGAAGTTTTAAAAATTCATTTTTTTTTACTAAATGTTTCATGCAGGAAATCAACTGTCTGTAATTCGTGTGGCATTAATGTAACTTTTTCCTTTAAAATTAAATGTCTACACTTTTAAATATTCTTCGAAAATTTCTGAACTGACAGCCTAATAGTTTTTATATTTCTAATTTCAGTAAAACAAAATAAATCATTTTTATTTCTATGTTAAATTCATTTCGTCAACAAAAATGTAAATATTTTCCCCTGTAATTTTGAAACGAAAACAAACTCAATGTTGTTTACAATGTCACACAAAACAGCAAATCACGTTTACCCAAAACAAAAGAAAATAGATTTTTTTCTCCTACTAAAATGTTCTGAGTTGCACGGGCAACGCCGGGCTGTGATGCTAGTTACTAATAAATAACCAAAGTGAAAATGATTAATAAAAAAACAATTTTAATAAGATGAGTTAATAATAATAATAATAATTATAATTAAAAATTAAATCGCTTGTTCTCACACCTTAACTGTCAATTAGACAGGGGTAAAAATTTATCTTTTGTTTCTTGTTTATGACTTCTTTTTTTTTCACTCATTAACCCCTTACGTTTCAGTGGCATTATTGCTTTGCTTGGGGTGAAATTATTAAAATTTATTTTTAAAAAATCTAATAATAAAATAATCATAGTTAAAATGCTTTAAGTAAAAAGCGACGATGAGATGAATTACAAGTAGTAATAAATTTGATGGCGTGATTAATGTTTTACGGCTTTTACACTTTTCAGGTTATTTAAAGCCAGAAAATACTTTTTTAGATTCTAAGATGTTTTTCCTTGGCGATAATAACGGTTTATTGATACATGCCTTGATAATTAACCCTTAACTGGGGGATGAACAGATGGATTCATACCTTTCCAAAGGGTTTTTCAACATAAGTAAATATGAAATTGAAACTCGGCTCTGCGATTAATAATTTCGAGCCATTATCGATTACACTACCCACACATCCAACCTTTCAGCAAAAGCAGTAATAAAATAACAATTTCTTCATCTAAAAGGCAACAACGATAAGATAGAGTAAGGCAAACAATGATATTGAAAGTCAGTTAAGTGCCATACGTGAAACACGCATGGGCGATCATGTCTCGAAAGAGATATGACTGACTGGGCAGAAGATTATCCCGCAGTAGGTTGCCATTGCTTTCTACGGTAGATTGGTTACCAGCCAAGGCTAAAGAACCCAATCTGTCCTGTTATTTAACCCATATCTGGAAGGAAGAGATGGATTAATACCTTTCCCATGGGTATTTTCGCGTAAGTGAATGCAACGAATTCAACTGGAATTTGAACTCGGCTCCCCGATTTCTCGTTCCGAGCCGATATCCACTGCACCACAACGATTATCCGTATTAAAAAGTACCTCATTTAAAAATGAAGAGAAAGTTGAAGTAAAATTAGTAATAAAATTATAACAATAAAGAAAATACTTCGTCTTAATAGCAACAATAAGAATGGGGAACGAATCTTGTCATAAAATAATAGTAGTGAAAATATTTAATTAGAAAACAGCAATAACAAGAGCGAAACCAACTATGAAATAAGACGTCGAACGATTCTTTTTCTGATTAGCAAAGTCATCTTTGTCAGAATTATTGTATTATATCAACATTGCATCTGAGAAACTCAAACAGAAAAATCGAATATCAATTATTTAAATTGCATGCAGGCTCTCTTTTAATCTCTTTTTTGAGAAACAATTGGTAATCATAGATGTATTGAATAATGAAAGAGGGAGAAACAAATCCATCGAGTATCCAAAGTCCCCTATGTGAGGAATAAACACTCGATTCTTGCAATTAATCCATATCTCGTTCAGGCTTTTGTTATTTGCAAAGCAACACATTTTATCTTATCCGCCTCGCCGTAAAATGACGATTTAAAGAAAACCATTTTATTGACTTTGAACAATTTTGTTTTTTTACTCGTGTTTATCGCCTGATGGAATCAATCTCTCTTTTGAACTTGTGATTTAATACGAGCTTTGAGCAATTAGTGTTGTTTTGCACATTGTGTCACTCGCACTTATTTCTTTAATTTTCTTCAATCAAAATTATCGCCCATTTCTTATTAGGTTTATGATTCAAATTTCTCTCTTTCTCTCTCTCGCTGAACCTTTTCTGGACTTAAATATTTCTTATCTACAAATAGGTTTCAGTTCGTTCTATTATATTACTTGCTTTTGTCAAAATACACATGTGTTACTCTCCAGCTTTACTAAGATGTCTCTCTAGTCGATAGTAATTTACTAAGCATGACTAACAAAACTTATTAAGAGCTACAAAGTGTGGGGTGTGTATCGTGGTGCATTTTCACGGAATAACAAGTCAGAGAGCTGAGTTCGAATTCCAGTTGAATTTGTTGCATTCACTTACACACAAATACCCTTGGTAACAGTATCTCTTCTCCCCCAGCTATGAATTAAATAGCAGAATAGATTAGCTTGGTTGAAAACCAATCTACCTCACTCAAATGTTAAAACGGTTTGCGTAAGGTCAACACCCCTGTCTGTAAAAAGATAAGTTACAGAATCATCGCTTAATGCGAGGGATCAGGTATGTTCTCCATTGTTTTCGTCTGTCAGAAATATCTCCTGTGAGTATCAAAATTTTCAAACCCTCTTTCCTCAGTATATGCCCCAGAAATTCCTTCAGTCTTTTCCCTATTGTTTACAAGAATGAAATATTCTTATCTTCTTAAATACGTAGACATTATTGGTAGTAGAGATAGCGATCATACCGATCAAAACACACTCTCAGTCAACTCTCTGCTTCCGATCAGAGAGGAGCTAGGAACGAGACTCCGCCGAAAGGTAGAGTCTAATCTGAAGTGAATTGAGCCTGACCCAGCATTAAGCTGGGTCTGCAGGATATTTTTGGCTGAGGTTAAGGGCTCGGAATTTCCCACTTTAGTTGACCTTGTGCCGCATATACCTTGGGAACTCGCTCTAGTGGAGAGGTGGTAAATACCGCTCTAGTGGGGAGGTGCTCATACCGATCCAAACTCTCTCTTGATCAACTTTTTTCTTCCTGGTGGAGAAGAACCCAGACGGTGCTCTGTTGAGGGGTGTAGTCTCATCTGGAGTGAATAGAAAAGACCCCTGACCGAGTATTAAGCTGGGTCTGCGGGATATTTTGGGCTAGGCTTAAGGGATCGGAATCCCCACTTTAATTAACCCTGTGTCGCATCCGCCTTCGTAGGAAGTTGGTAAAAACCGAGTGATCATACTGACTAGCAATTCACTAGCAGTGTATCTACTTTACGTGCGAGTCATGTATTCGTTTTTGTATTATTCCCAACCTCCGTTTTGGTGAGTACTCACGCAGTAGTCTTTTAAGGTTACAGCACTCCTTAATGTTAAGTATGAGTCTTCTTATAAATCCTTCTTTTTCTGTGGTACTCATTCCATGATCACCTACGTCATTGGAGACTCTTCACATAAAGAAGAAATAGAAAATGTAACTTTCCCGGGGCATATTGAGGGCAAGAGAGATAAGGTAACGTAGCGAAGTAGTTTGTGAGGCCTTAACAAAAATACAAACACTGCTAAGAGCAACATGATATAGAACGTCATGGAGAGGCATGATCTCCTATGACCATAAGAGAAGCGCCACATAGAAGAAGGAGTAATTAAAGAGAAAGACAGTTTCACAAGTGAGAAGAGTAAAACTATTGGAAGAGAAATTATGGTTGGCTTTAGCTATTTCAACAGTAAAATGCTACTACCAAGTTGTCCATCTTGTACTGTATGTTGTTTCATGAAGTCATGTTACCAAAGTGTCAAGCTCATTAGAACAATTGCCATAAAAATAGTTACAGAATAGGTGGTCAGCACTCGCTCATGTCCGATCATCGAGATCACCATCGCCTCGCCTTATTCCCTTTCTCTCCTCTGGTGGTGATGACAGGGATGTCTGTGAAGGCCGAGCCTACTCTTGAGAGTTTAACGGGGTCATTTGCGTGAATGCCTACACAGTTGGCTAGAAGTGTCTCACTCGCGGCTCACAGGGGATTGAAGCAGGTGAGATCTGGCAAACCTCGTTGTATTGGACCGTAGAATGTCTGTCAAGATCTGCCTTGGTTACGCAAGTCCGGTTGGTGCTGCCCTCTACCATCACTGAGATCGCCTAGATATTTGCGTATTCTGCTGTTGGAGTCTTCGGGGCTTGTTCGTAATCTCTTTCATCTCTTCCCCTCGACCTTACCGATATGGGTGACCCTGCTGGAATTGAAATTCCAGGGGGCTTCGCTCTTGGAATCACCACGACCATATATATTTTAGACTAGATGCCTGACTGTTCGTTATCAAATGTATCATTTTGACTTATTATTACTTTAATAACAATAATAGAAAACAATAATAAAAGAGTAAAATATAAGATTATTATTAATTAAATAAGAACAAATTTCATCAAATTTTCAATGTTGTTTTTTTTCTCGGCTGAGGTACGTATAGTATTTCGAACCCGGCCCATGTTATGTTCTGGACGCAATTTAATTCCTTTATTTACAAATATAATTGTAGTTGCGGTGCCAACTACATAGGGAGAACTACTCAGCGTCTGGACATGAGAATTAAGCAACATGTCCCTACTAAGATCAGAAACCATACTTTACCTCGTAATGGATTTGTCCCAAATAGGGAGAACTACTCAGCGTCTGGACATGAGAATTAAGCAACATGTCCCTACTAAGATCAGAAACCATACTTTACCTCGTAATGGATTTGTCCCAAATAGGGAGAACTACTCAGCGTCTGGATATGAGAATTAAGCAACATGTCCCTACTAAGATCAGAAACCATACTTTACCTCGTAATGGATTTGTCCCAAATAGGGAGAACTACTCAGCGTCTGGATATGAGAATTAAGCAACATGTCCCTACTAAGATCAGAAACCATACTTTACCTCGTAATGGACTTGTCCCAAATAGGGAGAACTACTCAGCGTCTGGATATGAGAATTAAGCAACATGTCCCTACTAAGATCAGAAACTATACTTTACCTCGTAATGGATTTGTCCCAAATAGGGAGAACTACTCAGCGTCTGGATATGAGAATTAAGCAACATGTCCCTACTAAGATCAGAAACCATACTTTACAATGGATTTGTCCCAAATAGGGAGAACTACTCAGCGTCTGGATATGAGAATTAAGCAACATGTCCCTACTAAGATCAGAAACTATACTTTACCTCGTAATGGATTTGTCCCAAATAGGGAGAACTACTCAGCGTCTGGATATGAGAATTAAGCAACATGTCCCTACTAAGATCAGGAACCATACTTTACCTCGTAATAGATTTGTCCCAAATACTTACGGTTCCGCCATTTGCGAGTACCTATTAAATAATAGCAAGTGTGCTGCGAATTTTAGTGTTGACTGGTTCACTGTTGCGTCCCGGTCGCACTCTGTTCCCTCTCAAGGTTCTAGAGGTTTTATATATCGGGGCCCGCAAACCTTCCCTGTGCAAACAGCGAGAATTGTTGGGGCTCGCTATTATAAGACTCTAGTTCTCTGTATTCATTTTCTCTCTTCATTTCCGTCACAAACTTCTGTATTTTAATCCTAGTTTAAATCTTCCGTAGAGGTCTCACGGTTGCTTCGCTTTTTTTACTATTTTATAAAGTGTAACATTAAGCTATACACTTTAATCTCTTTAATATGAGGACATATTTTATTGTTGTTGTTGCTAAAATTATTTGAATGATAAATGATAACGGAAGGACATCGTTACTGAACCAATAGTTAAAAAAAGAAAAAATATATTAAAAAAAACTGTGTTACGACTTAAAATCTTTTTCATAAAAATTCTAAAATACCTCCTCATCCCAAGAAAGGTGTAAAAGACTGAGAGTAAAGATGAAATGCCAGAGCAGGATGGAATTCAGAGTTTTACTTATCTTTATTCTAGTCAAGGATGCAAAGCTCAGTCTACCTTGCTATTTAATCTATAGTATGCGAAAGAAAAGATGGATCTATACCATTCCAAAAGGCACTTGTGCGAAACGAACAACAATAGATGAGGCCTGAGCTTGAACTCATATTACCAAATCCACTTTTCGTGCCGATAAGCGCAAAATTATTTGCACGTTAGAAAGGATTTGAACATTTTAAAAATTTGGCCTTTTAAAAAATTTCTGCTTTCTGGGAGAAAACAACACAAGTCATGAATGAAAACAGATGATTTGCTTTTTTCTTTAGATAAAGGAATAAAGAACAATTAAATGCTCGTAATTGTAAGGGAAAAATTGAAATATAAGATTCATCCCCGAGCGGCATTGCAAGTTGAGTGTGGGGCGTGATTTAAACGCATGCGTGATAACTGCTGACGTTAGAATATCAGCCATCAAGGTCATGAAATCAACCTTTGTCCCCAGGGTAGCGTGATGAACCCATATCTCATCATCCCTAATAATACTCTCCAGAAAGTCACTCACAGCTCCCCTGCACCGTTCCAAAAACTGAAATAAAAATGCCTATGCGCTTGAAATTGTGTTCTTCAGTCAATTGCTTTGGGACCAATGTTAGATTTTTGCCCTTGACATGCAGAGATCTTATTACACCTCGCAATTCTGTCTTTGTCCACTATATCAGTCATCTTTATTGTGACGTCACATGCGCATGCGCTCAATATTAAGGTTGTTCTAACTGTTACAAGAAGTATTGCATACCCCTCTGTTGCTTTGTCGTTACTGATTTCAGAGTGATGCCATTACAGTCGATATACAATACCTATCACTACTTCATTTAGCAGACATCTTTTTAAATTATACTGTAATTTCTCTAGATGGAAATTAGTCAAACGCTTTTGGTAAGCAACAGGATGTAACTTGTTCTGATTAAATATCGATGTTTCAAATAATGCAGAGCGATGTTAACGTGTAAGAAACTTGTAGAAACAAATAAATGCCAACATTTAAACCGTGCAAGAAAGACCTTACCTGGTTCCAGCATAGACAACATTAAAAAATAACTAGAAAGTCTAGTTAAAGACTAAAAGACCTCCGCCAAGGCAATACCAACATTATCATAGAGTTAAGTAAGCGATTATGATCAAAATCAGAAGCAATGACTATAATGAACTTGGTCGTTCCCAAGAGCGAAAATACAAAAAAAAGAAAATGTAACTTAACCGCTTTCAAAATTAAATGCACACTTAAAATGAAACAGGTAATCATACCGATGGAAACTCTCTCTTGATCAACCCTTTGCCTCCTGGTGGAGAAGCAATTCAGTAGTTAAAATAATCTACAGGAGATATTTCAGTATTTGATATTTGAAAGGTAATAAATGTATCTTAGTAATAAAACTGGGACAATAACGAAGAAATTTAATCTAGTACAGGATCAAACCTAAAATTTAATCAATTCGTGCCAGTCATGGAGTCAATCATTCCCGAAATTCCATCGAAATTTATCCAGCGGATCTTACGATATCTTGAAGACAGACAGACAGACAGACAGACAGACAGACAAAAACAGACAAACGCGACACAATACAATATCTCTGCATTAAGGCGGAGGTATAAATTCCAAACAGTGGCAGATTATGGGCAAGAGGGACAAAAGATCAGTAGAGAACATACACTACCAATCATAATTATTAGGCCACCCCTGTGTTTAAAAAACGATGTATTTCTTACTAATTTTTAGTATTTATTGCCAAATAAATAATTGTAAATGAAAATAGAATGATTCTTTTGTTAATACTGCACAATAACATGTGCATCAAATGAATTTATAAATATTTAATAATTACATATATTGCAGTTTC
This sequence comes from Ascarosepion bandense, assembly GCA_037127315.1. Taxonomy (NCBI): domain Eukaryota; kingdom Metazoa; phylum Mollusca; class Cephalopoda; order Sepiida; family Sepiidae; genus Ascarosepion; species Ascarosepion bandense. The sequence goes on along the minus strand of JBBBDQ010000460.1, from coordinate 3,324,934 downwards.
ATCTATGAAAAAATGAAGAAAATTTAGGGTGATTCGGATGAGTTCATCTTTGCTTCTTGTCTTGTAAAATCTTACAAAGTAATAATAACAAAAAATCCATTCTATTTTCATTTAGAATTATTCACTAAAAATAGTATGAAATACATAATTTCTTAAAAAAACAAACTGGGGTGGCCTAATAATTATGGCCGGTAGCATACTTGATAGACTTAAGTAAATGGATGGATAAACAGGGTTTAGGAGAAATAACAAAAAGGGAAAATTTATAAAGGGCTACAAAAGAAGAACAAGAAATTCTGAAGGTAATATGGCGCATGAAGAAGAAGTCGGCTTTGGAAAACTTGATTTTCACCGGGTATATTGAGAGCAACAGAGATAAGGCAACGAGCCACTTACCTGAAAATCTTGTTCATGGAGCGGGGAAGTGGGGCTTTAGAAAAAGGATAAAAACTTCTAAGGGCAACACGAAATAGAAGGTTTGGAGAGCCATGATCGCCTACAGCTACAATCTCCAGGTGTTTAAATGTAGGGTCAATAGACACCTCCTATCACCCTAACTCCCAATTATTCTCAGAACACTCTCATCTACCGAACCCTCATTCTCATTATCCTTACCCGCCTATCACCCACCCTCTGACATTTCCTATATTTAACCATTCTCGGTATTCCTACCCGCCTATCACCCACCCTCTGACATTTCCTATATTTAATCATCCTTTCTCCACTCTACGTAGCCCCCTGCACAGTAGTGGCAGTGACATGCCTTGCTCGGGGTGAAACGCTTATAAAAAAAATGTCCTAAAGGAACGTGGTACATCAAAATAATGCTACTTAGTTGCCCATGTAGTATTTACAGTATTTACATTACTCGGACTATTGTCCTCATCTTTGTTACAATTTGTACGACGTTTCGGCCGTTGTACGCTCCGGCCTTCTTTAGGTGCTAGGAATTTCGAACCGAACCCTTTATTACAATCACTGGGGTATATGGGCCTCATTCCTTGTGTAAAGCCTCTAACCTTGAAAGTTACTTGTTCACCACTGCTGTAGCCTGGTATTTATATCACAACACTTTGGGTTAAGTCACTGTAACTAACCAACCTCTATATCCACTGGGCCTTGAGGATAACAGCGATTGAATTTCTGGGACTTATATACCTAATGTTTCAGTAACCTTTTTTTTAACCAGCGATCATATTGCAATTTATGATGTTAATGGTTTTCTCTAGTCTTTTTTATGTTAATGGTTTTCTCTAGTATTTTTTACCAGAGTTCATAAAGCAATTAAAGGATTAAAGGTAGATAACTCATGACTACCAGAAGCAGTTTTGTACAAGGAATGAGAATGATATACCTGAGTGATCGTAATAAAGGGATCGGTTCCAAATTTTTAGCACCTGAAGAAGGCCGCAGCGTACAACGGCCGAAACGTGGTAAAAATGGAAACGAAGATGAGGACAATTGTTCGAATAACGTAAATAGTATATATATATATATATATATAATTCTTCACTGATAGGATGACTCTGCGAGGAAAACATGTATATCAATTAATGTATACTTAATTACTGTTATATTACATCGAGTACTATTTTATTGACACCAGCACTCAATGTAAGACATCTTCTTAAGAAATTCAAAGGAAAAAATGAAAATGGTTTCCTTCTTAATTAAAGTCTGTGGTTCCAAGTCTGTGAAACAGTGCTCAATGTATGAACAGAGCTGTATTATACATATATATATATATATATATATATATATATATTTATTAATATATATATATATATATTAATAAATATACATATATATATATATATATATATATGTATATTTATTAATATATATATATATATATTAATAAATATACATATTATCCTACGTTTATGGCACGACTTCGAGTTTCATGTGTTATGCAATCATGAGCTGATACTGTCTCGCTATTATCTTACTGTCTATGAAATTGACAGGAGGGATAGGACCCCTTATAGCTTAAGAGACAGATGTAATGTATGTTTAACAGAAAAAAATGAAATTTTGAAATTTCAATATCAGAATTTACTTCCGAATAAATGTAGAGAGATCATTAGTATATGTCATCATAAAAATCAATTTAAATTGCAATAATTATCTTATTCTTCCATTTAGTAACACTAAGTTTTTCTTTTAAATTTGGCTAAGCTATTACCTTTCCCCACTACCTAACACTACTAACCCAATGGTCAAGCCACATACCTCCCACTACCATAGATGAAATTACTACTAAAATTCCGCTAGTTTAATTCTATAAAAGCAAATATTCACTAACCCCTTCCTTTCTTGACCAAGTCTCTTTTGTTATTATTACTTTGCAAAATTTCACATTTCTTCATTCTTTCATTGATGAAACTGCAATATAGGTAATTATTAAATATTCATACATTCATTGGATGCACATGCTATTGTGCAGTATTAACAAAAGAACCCTTCTATTTTCATTTACAATTATTCACTTGGCAATAAATACTAAAAAATATTATGAAATGCTTCATTTTTTTACACTGGGATTGCATAATAATTATGGCCGTTAGTGCATGGATATTAATTTCCTGTTTAATGGTTGATTTGAATGAAATATTAATAGATATTACTGTATTATCTCTGAGTATCCAAGAGGACGGTGTTGCGAAGCCTGACAAAAGGGAAGAGAGGAGGAGTTAAGAAATAAATTTGGTTAAAAAGCCTATTGTTTGGATTTGCTAGGGAAACGAGTAGGGAAATCCACGAATGACACTCTCTGAGCCTCCTTACAAGAACCTCATTCGTTAAAATCCTATCTTGAGTCGCACCAACCTTGTTTGTCGTTGACCCAGAGTCCTTCCCTCGTCCATTACACATCTCCACATGTATCTTGTTCTTTTCTTTTCTCAATCTACCTTCGTAACTATCATCACACCTCTATTCCCATCCTTCCCTTGCCCTTTTTCTGACACCCCCTGTAACTGGTTCGTCTTTCTTTTTGCTCTCCTCCTGCTTAAGCTTTTACTCTTATTTTACGTAGCCTTCCTGCGCATCAGTGGCGGTACCGCCTTGGTTGGAGTAAAACGATTAAAGAAACTCACGGAAAACAACATGACTAAAATCAATAAGAATACTAAGGAGAGTCCTGAAGTACTTACAAGATTTGTCGTCACTCGTTCATCAGCGAAAAGCAGCAAGAAATCTATGATGTAAATTGAAAATCCGAGGAAGAATCAAAGCCATCCACACGACATCATTCTTCTTCTTCTATGTGCCCTGTCCCTTCAGGACGTAGGCGATCATGGATCTCCACGTCTCCCTATCCCTTGTGGCTCTTAGTATGTTTGCTCCTGTTGCTCCTGGCAACCCCCGTTCCGTCATCCACCTGATCAGGCCCTGCAAATATGTTATCCGCTGCCTTCCTCTGTCTCTCCTTCCTTCTATCTGACCAGTCAGTATCAGGTTCTCCAGGCTTTCCTTCCTCATTGCATGTCCCAGGAACTTCAGTTGTCTCTTCCTGATGCTCAGCATCAATTTCCTTTTTGTTGCCATTCTTTCTAACACTTCGTCGTTGCTTGTATGCTCAGTCCACGATATCCATAGCATCCTTCTGTAGAACCACATTTCGGCCGCTTCCAGTTTTGTCCTCATTTTCGATGATATTGTCCAGCATTCACAGCCGTACTGAAGAACTGACATCACGTAGCAGTCTAGCACTCTTTTCTTCGTTTCTATTGAGATCTTCCTGTGTGTTAGTATTTTGCTCATCTTCTGGAACGCGTCCTTACTGTGAACAGTGCTGGAACATTGAGAAGAATTGCTTTCATTCGTTCATCAATATTGACCTCCAGAAAACGTTTCTTGTTGATATTATGAAACGAAGGGTCGTTTCTGCTATACATTGATTCATTTTCTTTTCTTCGTCGCCTTATCAGTATATTACTGATCATCAGTTTTGTTTGTTTATATTAATCACCTCGAATTAAGTGATTTTCAATTGGAAATCTTCGATATTTTTCAGAGTGTTCCAGGCCCTGCACATTACATAATCAAGAGACAGTTCGACAATGGGCTAAAACCCAAAGCAGATCAAGGGGAAATGGATCATCCTCCATTCTTGAGTCAAGCTAAGGTAAGTCCGTCACATTTTTCCCCCCGTCTCTCCGCATATTTAAAAAAAATCCCTCTAAGAATAAATTTGCTTCAACTTGAGGATCAGAAGCTAATCCAAGGCCACTGCAAACATAATTCCATTACAGGAATAAATCGATCGTGAGGAAATCGATGTGTATACATCTAACACTTCTCTTGAAGTCAGAATCGTGCGGAACTGGAAGAATTGGTCAACTATCAATAATATTCAGGAACTCCACGATTCTTTCTTTAGCTGAATAGATTCACCAGGACTATTCAAAGATATTTTCTCCTACAGTCGCAGCGAACAAGTCTGAAAATTTATAGTATTTAACCCATATCTGGGGGAAATATGTAACTTTATATCTTTCCAAATGTATTTTAGCGTAAGTGACTACAACGAACTCGACACTCCGATTTCACATTGAAAACGACTATTCATATTACCAGGATGTTCGTTGGGGGTGCAGTGGATATCAGCTCAGAACAAGAAATCAGAGAAACGAGTTCAAATTTTGGTTGAATTCGTTGCATTCACTTACGCGTAAAAAACCTAGGGAAATAAATAACAGGACAGACTGGGTTCCATAAATTTTGTTGGCAACCAGTCTAAAGTAATGAAAACCTACTGCGGGATAATCTTGTCAGTCATGTCTATTTCGAGACATGATTACCCAAAAGTGTGCCTTGTATAGCACTTAAGTGACTTCCCCATTAAACCACCTGCATATACAAAAAAAAAATCGTAAAACATTATTTTTATCACTTCAATTCTGAATCGGGGGATTTTATCAGCTAAGAATCCCACTTCGTCCCATACTGCCACCGTGTATACTTAAAATACCACCTCATACTTATTTCTGTGCACCCGCATTGAGACTCCTAAACTCAACAACAATTTGCGCCTCTAAACTTAACAAGCTAAGACTTTCCCCCTCAGCTATCCGCACTTTTTTTTTGATTGTTCGTAAGTCTGTGTGGTACAGTAGATATCGGCTCGGAACGAGAAACCAGGGAGGCGAGTTCGAATTCCAGTTGAATCCATTGTATTCACTTACGCGCAAATACCCTTGGGAAAGGTATTAATCCGTCTCTTCCTTCCAGTTATGGGTTAAATAGCAGGACAGATTGGGTTCTATAGCCTTGGTCGGCAACCAGTCTACCGTAGAAAACCATGGCAACCTACTGCGGGATAATCTTCTGCCCAGTCAGTCATGTCTCTTTCGAGACATGATCGCCCAAGCGTGTATCACGTATGGCACTTAACTGACTGACCGAAGTCTGTATAGTCATTGGTCACATTTGACAAAAATTGTAATGGTGATTATTAAATCATAGAATTCAGGAATAAGAATAGATGGGTTTAATAGGAGTAGATAGCTTCACCTCTAATCTGGTTCACACTTCTTCCCGTATGTAATTGTTTATACTTCTGAGATGTGGTAGTATGTACATTATTTACACTGTTTGGACTGATGTCCTCATATTTATTGTCATTTTTACCCCGTTTCAGTTGTAAGTTCCAGCTTTCTTTAGGTGCGAAAAATTTTGAAACGAAACCATAAATGGTTCGGTTCAAAATTCTCATATGGAAATAGTGATTAAAATAGAGAATTCGTTTCAAAATTCCTAGCATCTGAAGTAGGCAGGAGCGTACAACAACCGAAACGTCGTATACATTACAATAAAGATGAGGACAACAGTTCCAATAGTGTAAATAATGTACTTCTCGTATGTCGAACAGGAGTATAGGTGTATCTCTCGATACCTGTTTAAGGCAGCGTTTCCGTTTTTACCAGCAAAAAATCCAGTTTCGTCTCATACTGTCACCATTTAGAGTGAAAATACCATCTCATAGTTATTTCTGTGCACCCGCAAACATAAAGAAATAGAAATACCACGAGAAAGCTGTAAATTGGAATTCGAGGGAGAATCAAAGTCATCCAGGCGATAGCATTACTAAAAATCAATAATACTGTGGACAGTGCTGGAGTATTAAGAAGATATGCTTTCATTCGTTCGTCAGTATTGACTACCAGAAAACTCTAATATGAAACCTGAAAAAAAAATCAAACCATCTGAGAAACAACATTACTAAAAGCAGTAAGAATACTGAGGAGAGTTCTGCAGTAAAAGGAAGAGTTATGACGAGATTTATTTTCTCTTGTTCACCAGCGAAGACCACTAAAAAGCTTTAAAACTGGAAATCCGAGGAAGAATCAAAGCCAATGAGACGATACCATTACTAAAATCAAGAAGAATGTTGAGGAGGGTGCTGGAATATTGAAGAGTTTCTTTCACTTATTCATCAGAATGACTCCTGTTTGTACAGAACCACCTAAAGTTACACAATGTATGAATAACTATAAATTATAAACAATATACGACCAACTTTACCGGATATTGGAGCTGTGGTGGGATGCACCTGTAATTTGATAATCTTCTCTATGCATTCAGTGAATATATATATATATATATATATATATATATTCGTTCTGGTCGCCTGACAGTCGTAGTACCGCGAAACTCGAGTAGCTGCCTAAATTTGGTAACATATTTAGTCTGTGTTGCTAGGTAACGTATTAAATCTGTCTTTGTCCTTTAGACATCAAACACTGTCTTTTCACGTCCAAGTATATGGCTGTCTGTTGGTAATTGTTCTAATTGCTAGACGATTACAGATTTCTAAAGAAAATTTTAAATACTGAATTCCCCACATCCCTTTAAAGTGAAACGGGTGGGTAATTCAGTATTTAAAATGATCTCGGGAGGACAATTCAGTATTTGGCATTTGAAAAGCAAAAATTAAATATTATCAATAAGACCGGAGAAATAACCCAGAAACTTTATCCTGTACCGGATCGAACTTCAAATCTAATCAGTTTGGTCATGAGGCCAATCATCCCTGAGTGTTTCATCCGAATTCATCCATCATTGAGATATCTTGACACACAGACAGATGTACAAAGAAATAAACAGACAAACGTAACAGAATACAATGTTATTGCAATAATAATAATAATAATAATAATAATGATGATAATTAACAACAGTGCTCCGTGTCATATTAAACGCCAGAGCTTTATTAAATTATAAATGAAATTTCTGGCGCAGTTTCATGCATTCACGCAGTTGTCATTATATATATATATATATATATATTACAAGAAAGTGAAAGAACACGCAGATTAAAATCCACTGTTCACGCATTTTTTTTATAATCATATCGCCCCAAGCAAGCCAATCTACTGACACTGTTGCGCAAGCGGCTACATAGGACGAAAGTTATGAGAAAGGGTAACAGGTTATAGGGGAAGTCAGGAAGTGGGTAAGAGAAGAATGAGAATACTGATTAAAGTGGTGTGAACGGAGAAAGGAGCATGAGAGAGAGGATAGAAAATGACTATTGACTTTACATTTAAATTCTTAGAGATTGCAGCTGTCGGGGAAGCAAGTAAATGGAAGGGAATTCCACAGGCAGGAAGTACGATCAAAGAAGCTGATGGAGTAGAATTTGCGTTTACATTTTATGGGTTTCACAGTAAAAGCTAATCTTGTTGCTCGAGTAAATTCATACATCAGGGGCACCAGAGAGCAAAGTTCATCGGAGCAGAAGCCGTGAAAGTATTTGTAGGATAGACAGGGGGAAGCCACATTGAGCCAGTGAGAAAGTGACTGTATCTGAGCTGCTAAGTCGGGATCTATTATATTACAGATTTTCCGTTGGATTTTATCAAGGACCTCTATGTGGATAGCAGCGGCATCCGACCAGATATGACAGCAGTATTCAATACATGGGCGGATGGTAGATTTATATATGTGCGGGATGGTTTCAGACGGGAAAAAACTTCTTAGCCCTACACAGAGAACCGACCTTCTTAGCAGAGTATTCAGCTATGGATTCGATATAGTCATTCCACTGGAGATCTGTTTTAAAAGTTTACCCGAGGAGGTTACTTTTACAAAGAGTACTAGATACAGAGTAGAGTTTAATTATAAATAAACTACAATGTTTCATTTATAACTTATGCTCTAATATAACTTAAAAATTAGTAATTATATATGCAATACTTAATTAGTTTTCTTAACTACAATATACTTTAATATACCATAACTATTTAATCCTAATTCTACCATAAACATTCCAGCCCCTTTACTCATGAAGTAGTTTTTAAAAATCCAACTTGCTATCAAAATTATTAACCTATTTATGTATTGTGTGGTTCTACTATGTACCTTACTCAGAAGAAATAATTTTCTTTAAAATTTAATTAATTACAATGCTTCATTTATAACTTATACTCTAACCTAATTAAAAAATAAAAACTGTTTTACTAAAATAAATGAACCACACAATAGTTAATAGTTGTTCTTAATACAATATAACTAAGTATACCATAATTATTTAATCCTAATTCTGACATAAACATTCCAGCCTCTTTACTCATGAAATAGTAGAAAAAATCTATTGTTCAATAAAAAAAACCCTCAAATTCAACCTCCTGTTAAAATTATTGTCTGCCCATTTAAAAGATCTAAAGTCTCACTATGTATCTTATCCAGACAAAATTAAAAAGTGACATGTCTAGATCCAAGCCATTCTGCCCAACTATTAAAACTCCATGGTTATATAATTCTCATTTTTGATTGAACAATATTGACACACCTAAAACATTTTCTCCAGCTACCATACCCTAATTTTCTAAATAACAATAAATTCATCTTATATTCTAAAAATAAATTATTTTCCCCATTTATTTTAACATATCACCTGAAGAAGAACAGTATTGTTCTGAAACATGAACATTTTTGTGTGGTGATATTATGCTTTTATTAACCATTGTTATAACAAAATTATAATATATATATATGTATATTTGTGTGTGTGCGTGTGTGTGTGCGTGCGTGCGTGCATGCGTGTGTGTGCTTAATGCAAAGACGTTTGTCACTTAACTGAACAAGTTCATCCCAAATTCAAAGTTTCGTGATGACACCGTTATGGTATTGTCACTCGTAAGGGTTAAGTATTTTTTCTGACTCTTTTTTCTGTTTTTTTAATAGCAGATCGAAAAAAAACTTAGTCCTGACGAGTGACGACTCTATAACGTTGTCATCACGAAACTTCGAAGTAGGTATGAACCTGCTTAGTTAAGTGACAAGCTTCTTTAGATTAACCCTATCAACGCTCTATCACTGCCCCATTATCGAAAACTTTACGATAAAAAACTAACTTTTTATCAGTAAAACTTCTGAAAAAAAAACCTCAAAAAACTTGGCAATAAACATTACCACAACCCAATACCATATATATATATATATATATATATATATATATATATATATATATATCGAGAACGAAAGAAAGAAAGAGAGATTCTAGACTCATCGAAAAATCAGGCGGTTTCGTGATTTGTTAAAATCCCTATCTATGCCATATGAGCCACGACACTCCTCCGTACTTGTTTGAAAAGTGGAGAGTAAGTAGATGCGGGGATTGGGAGAGTGACGCGTTCAGTCGTCCTCCTCGTTAGATATTTCATGGCTGAACAAAGCACAGCAGGACTTCTATTTTCTACTGACAGCTCTTGTGTCAGTCAACCAGCAGTCGGCACTTGTGCATGGAAACCGAATCTCAAGAGTTTAGCAGAGGGAAGCAATAAGGAAGGGCGAAGCAATCGAGCTTGTTCGAGCAGAATTTCAGTTCAAAGAAGGAGAGAGAGAGAGAGAGAGAGAGAGAGAGAGAGAAAGAGAAAGAGAAAGCGAGAGATAGAAAGAAAGAGAGAGAGAGAGAAAGGGAAAGAGAGATAGGAGCCAGACGGAGGTTGTCGGAAGTATAAAGAGGTGCACATAGAGAACCGGAAGAAGGACCAGAGATAGAAAATGTTAGAGAAATACAAAAATAAATAGATAGATATTGAGAAAAATAGAAAGATAAACGAGGGAGAATGAGAAAGAGAATTATAAAGATAAACAGGAGGCACAGAGAGAGAGATAGAGTGGGAGAGAGAGAGAGAGTGAAAGAGAGAGAGAGGGGTGGTTAGAGGAAGTTGAAAAGAGATGTGCGTAGAGGGGCCGAACGAACAGCAGAGAAATAAAATGTGAGAAAGATAGAAGAAAGAATGGATACATATAAAGAGAAATAGAAAGATAGAGTAAACGAAAGGGAATGACGAAGAGAGATATAAAGAAAAACAGAGTAACAGGCAAAGCGAGGGAGAGAGAGAGAGAGAGAGAGAGAGAGAGACTAAGTGAAAAGGGCGGTTGGAGGAAGTAGAAAGAGATGTACGTATAGAGGCCGAAGAAGGAGCAAAGAAAGAAAGTTTGAGAAAATTAGAAAAATAAGCGGATAGATATAGAGAGAAATAAAGAGATGGACAAAATGAGAATGAACGGGGGAATAGAGATATAAAGAAAAACTGAGAGGAGCAAGCACAGCGCTCGTGAGAGAGAGGTGGGGCAGTTGGAGGAAGCAGACAGAAATGTACATAGGTCAAAGAAGGAGCAGGGAAAAAGAGTGAGAGAGAAATAGAGAAATAAATAAATAGATGTAGAGAAAAATAGAGAGAAAATGGAGGGAGAATAAGAAAAAGAGATATAAAGAAAAGGGGTAGACGAATCGAGAGTAAGAGAGAGAGAGAGAGAGAGAGAGAGAGAGAGAGAGAGAGAGAGAGAGAGAGTGAAGTAAAAAAAAATAATCCGTGAGATTAAGAGAAAGACAGAAGAGGAAAATAGAAATGAAGATAGAGAAAGCAAAACATACAAAGAGTGAAGGGTAGAGAGTGATAGAGAGAAGGGAGAAAGAGAGGGTGAGGGGGTGAGGGAGAGAAAGAATCGATGGATAAACAGGAAGTAATATTTAAAGAAAAATAGAGAGGAGTAGATTCAATGAGAGTGAGACGGTTAAACAGAGTAAGACGAATGTCATAGAGAAGTAGACATAAGGAAAGACAAAGGGAGAGAGAAAATATTAAGAAAAATAAAAACAAAGAAACAGAAAGTGAGAAATAGAAACGGAAAGAGAAAAAAATAAATATACACAAGGGGGCCCAGAGAGTAGGAAGGGAGATAAAAAAATTCAGATAGAAATAAAATATATATATATATATATATATATATATATATTAAATCCAAAAAAAGGAAAAAGCACGTAAAATCCCAAAAAACAGATCCTATTTAAAGAAAAAAAATTGTTTTTAATCGTTTCTGAAAAAGCGAGATTTTTCTCGCTGAAATAGCTATACAACGTATGTAAAATTCAGAATTTCATTTGCTAGAATATATATATATTACCTAGAGAGCCAGACAACCTACCTAGGTTTCACCTAAACGGATCGTCAGGATCCGTTTAGGTGAAACATAGGTAGGTTTTCTGGCTCTCTAGGTATTATTTATTTATTTTTTCCGCTCTACCTAAGTATTGAGCGCTTTTTTTGTTAGTTGATTGCTCGTGTCCGGGTTTTTTCTTTGAGCTACGTGCTGACTCGGTCTGAGCTCTTTTGACTGATGTTCATGTACTTAGCTCTTTCTTTTTTAAAACCCTTTTTTTCCTATCCTCGTAGATACGTGGAAGGTTTTTCGGCACAAGTATAGTTATTATGTTATTATCTCTTATATATATATATATATATATATATATATAGAGAGAGAGAGAGAGAGAGAGAGAGTGGGGGATAAGGAGTAAAATATTAAAAAAGCGGAAGATAGAAGCAGATAAAAAGAGTAACAGAAAAAAGAGAGTTGAATTGAAGAGACAGGGAGAAAGAAATAGATAAAGAAATAGAGAAAGGCAGAGAGAAAAGGAGAAATAAAGAGGCTGTAAGAACGTGAGAGAAAAAAGAAAGAATTTTTTTGATTTTTTTAAAATTAAAAACAGAATATCTACTCAAATACTAGTATCGATTAAAAATAATGTTCAAAAAAATAATTTCAAAATATTCATTTTATGCAAATTGTTTTTATATCGTCTGATAAGCTTAATAGCATCAATCGTTGAAAGAAAAAAGAAAATAACAATATTGATATATGTTTTTTATTTAATCTTTTCTGAGCTTTCGGCTTACATCAGCCATTATCAAAGATGATAATTATATTAAGTGTATTAAACACTTTGCGGACGAAAAAAGCATGTATCAATATTGTGATTTTCTTTATTCTTTCAACGATGATGCTATTAAGCTTATCAGACGATATGAAAAGAATTTACATAAAATAGACAAAACTTGTCTACATTATTTAATGAAACATGCATCAATATATATCTACAAAGTTAAATGATAATGTATTTCGTTTTATCATTTATATACACCCTAACATTACCGACTTATAAACACACACATTCATACATTTGAACACTGATGATTTTCTCATATACATATTTAAAAAATCGTCCATCGTTTTAATACACTTCACTCGTGTATTATTACGCACACACACATATAAATAGTCATATGTTCCTAGACACACATTTAAAATAAACGTTTATTGCTTTGTTACACGTGACACGTATCTGACCAATGAAATCAAACCCCAATCAACATTGTAAACTTTGTTTTGAAAAAACAAAATTAAATTTTTAAGTTCGTGTTTTGTAAACAAATCTCTGAAGAAACTTAATAAACTGAAACATGTTAGATTAAAGACACTTTTGCTACCTGTTATTTACTTATTTTATCATCGGATTTCAATTCTTATATTCCACACGCACTCTCTCTCTTTCACACACGCACACATACGTATTTATGTAGCCATGATCAAATGCAAAAATGCTAAATAAGTAACAGAACTATTCAACAAACAGAAGTGAGAAATTTGCAATAAGCAATAACAAGAAAAAAAGAAGAAAACACAGGGCCAAAAAATAATATAAAGCAAGCAAACAATATATCTCCTCTGACACCACGCAACCCCCGTTCTGTCAGCCACCTGCTCAGGCCCTTCAAATATGTTATCCATTGCTTTCTTCTGTCTCTTTTTCCCTCTATCTGGCCTGTTAGTATCAGGTTCTCCAAACTCACCTTCCTCATTGCATATCCCAGAAACTTCAGCTGTCTCTTCCTGATGCTCAGTATTAATTTCCTTTTCGTTTCCATCATTTCCAAAACCTCATCATTGCTCACATGCTCGATCCATGATATCCGCAGCATCCTTCTCTAGAACCACATTTCACTTGCTTCTGTCTTTTCCTGATGCTCAGTATTATTTTCCTTTTCGTTTTCATCATTTCCAAAACCTCATCATTGATCACATGCTCGATCCATGATATCCGCAGCATCCTTCTCTAGAACCACATTTCACTTGCTTCTGTCTTTTCCTGATGCTCAGTATTATTTTCCTTTTCGTTTCCATCATTTCCAAAACCTCATCATTGCTCACATGCTCGATCCATGATATCCGCAGCATCCTTCTCTAGAACCACATTTCACTTGCTTCTGTCTTTTCCTGATGCTCAGTATTAATTTCCTTTTCGTTTCCATCATTTCCAAAACCTCATCATTGCTCACATGCTCGGTCCATGATATCCGCAGCATCCTTCTGTAAAACCACATTTCAGTTGCTTGAAGTTTTCCTTCATCTTTGATGATATTGTCCGGCATTCACTGCCATATTGAAGAACTGACGTCACATAGCAACAGTGATATGCCTAAAACTTTACAAACTAAGAATTGGGATTGACACACAAGAGCAAGTTCAGTCAAACGAACGTTGCTTTCTGACTTCACGACAAGACACACCAGGAGTGAGTCAAATGAAATCGGGCACGTGCCAGTTTTATCGGTTAGAAAAAAATCACAGCATTCATTTGTGCGCTGCTCCCTATGAAATGGGGAGAGGAAAGTGTTTTGTTGCCATTCCCATATAAGTTTGAAACAAACATATATATGTCGAAAAGCCATACAATCATTACGTGTACTTAAAACATGTGACCAGTTTACGTATCCTGCACTCATTATTTGTTTTGTGCAGCTTGTTCTTTTTTATACAGTTGCGTTATTTAAAACTGAAATATATTTTGGATTTTAGGAAATTACTTAGATTACCCGGTATTTCCAGTTATTTCACCTTTTAATTACCGGAGTATTTGTGTTTCTGTTGGTTATTTAAAGCCAAAGTATATTTTAGATTGTAGGTGGTTGTTTACAGTATCCAGTACTAAGATTAACATCACTCATCGAACGAGAATCGACGTATATTCTTTATACTATGTGTATCCAAACCAAGCTGCTAAACATATTACGGTGTGTATGCTGTCGGTGTCTTCGCGGGGAAAGAAATGCCCCTCGGGGAGAGAAGCAGAAGCTTTAAGAAAAAGAAAGATTGAAAAAGGAAAATGAAATAAAAGTCTCGAAAGAGGAAAGGTGGACAAGAAAAGAAAGAACCAATTTGAAGCAAAAGAGAAAACAAAAAGCCGAAGAGCAAAGAGAAAAACGGGAAAGAAGAAGATGGCGCCAAAGAAAAAATAAGGGGGAAAATAAAGGAAAAAAATGTTTCGAAAGAGAAAAGACGGGTAAAAAAAAAACAAAGAAACGATTTGAAGCAAAAGAGAAAACAAAAAGCCGAAGAGCAAAGAGAGAAACGGGAAAGAACGGTAGAAGATGGCGCCAAAGAAAAAATAAGGGGGAAAATAAAGGAAAAAAGTGTTTCGAAAGAGAAAAGACGGGCAAAAAACAAAGAAACGATTTGAAGCAAAAGAGAAAACAAAAAGCTGAAGAGCAAAGAGAGAAACGGGAAAGAACGGTAGAAGATGGCGCCAAAGAAAAAATAAGGGGGAAAATAAAGGAAAAAAATGTTTCGAAAGAGAAAAGACGGGTAAAAAAAAAAAAACAAAGAAACGATTTGAATTATGGGAGAGAGTAAAAAAGCGGAAGTGACATGAAAGAAAACGGAAGACGATGGCGCCAAAATAGAATGTTGAATGAGAGTAAAAACTATTATATTAGGAGAGAAAGAAGAATAACGGAAGGAGGGTGAGGAGAAAGAGAAGATATAAGTTGGGAGAGGAATCGAGGAAAGAGAGAGGGAGAAGTGAATGGACAGAAAATGGGAAGAGGAATCGAAAGTAAGGGAGGAAAAATATATGCAGTCGATGTAGATATGGTTGTTTGCTAAGACAGGATCTAACGAGGTTGAGGTATCTGCAAAACTTGAAAATCAGTCCACGACAAATTATAAAAAAGAAACCCTAAGTGATGGAAAACGCCTAAAACAGGAAAACCTAGTAAAATAAAACAAAATAGAAACACAAGATAAGAAATGAAAGTATAGACTTTCTTTGAATGTTCACCGCCTGCTTTTCTCTAAGTGAGGGAATCGGTATTCCGTTAAGTGGCACTAGAGATGTATGGAAAACAGGCTTCTAGTCAGTGAAGCAGGAAAAAGTGTGTGGTGCTGAAAAATTTGAGAAAGAGAAGTGATGATTCGTGTTTAGAGGGGTTCGTAATGTTGCAAGTAGTAAAATCGAGGCAATAAGTGAGAAAGAGTGACATCCACTTAGATAGGAGTACTTAACTCATAGATATAAAATAAGGAAATGAAAGAAAGATGCAAGCAAATTTGGGTGGAAGACAAAACAGAGGACAGGGGAAAGTAAACGGATGTAAGAAGATGTTTCACGAAAAAAAATTCGGGGAAAGAAGGATGTGAAAAGAAAAAAGAAAGGATTGTGCGAAGAAAGAAGCAAAAAAGTAAAAAAAAAAAGAAAAGAAAGAAAAAATGAAAAAGACTTAAATTAGAGTGACAAAATGGAAAAGAAACATGTTAAAGATTTGCATAAGAAAGAACGAAAAATATAACAAAAAGAAAAAAATTATTGTGTGAAGCTTAACAGGGGAAAGAGAATGAAATAAAATAAACGACAAGAGAAAATAAAAAAGTGAAAAAATAAAAGAAAGAGAAGATCGAATGACAAGATAGAAGATGGTGGTATAGAAAGAAGGACAAGTTAAAAGCAATAACCAAATGTAAGAAAGAAAGAAAGAAAGAAAGAAAGAAAGAAAGAAAGAAAAAGAGAAAGAGAATGTAATAAAACAAGATATCAGAAAGAAAGAAAGAAAGAAAGAAAAGAGAAAGAGAATGTAATAAAACAAGATATAAGAAAGAAAGAAAGAAAGAAAGAAAAAGAAAGAAAAATTAGAAAGAGAATGTAATAGAACAAAATATAAGGAAGAAAGAAAGAAAGAAAGAAAAAAAGAAACAAAGGAAAAGAGAAAAAGAATGTAATAGAACAAGATATAAAAGGAAAGAAAGAAAGAAAGAAAGAAAGAAAGAAAAAGAAAGAGTATGTAATAGAAAAAGATATAAGAAAGAAAGAAAGAAAGAGAGAAAGCAAAAGAGAAAGTGACTGTAATAGAACAAGATATAAGAAAGAAAGAAAAAAGAAAGAAAGGAAAAGAGAAAGAGAATGTAATAGAACAAGATATAAAAAAGAAAGAAAGAAAGAAAAGAGAAAGAGTATGTAATAGAAAAAGATATAAGAAAGAAAGAAAGAAAAAAAGAAAGCAAAAGAGCGAATGTAATAGAACAAGATATAAGAAAGAAAGAAAGAAAGAAAGAAAGAAAAAGAGAAAGAGAATGTAATAGAACAAGATATAAAAAAGAAGGAAAGAAAGAAAAGAGTAAGAGTATGTAATAGAAAAAGATATAAGAATGAAAGAAAGAAAGAAAGAAAGAGAGAAAGCAAAAGAGAAAGCGAATGTAATAGAACAAGATATAAGAAAGAAAGAAAGAAAGAAAAAGAGAAAGAGAATGTAAAAGAACAAGATATAAAAAAGAAAGAAAGAAAGAAAGAAAAAGAGAAAGAGTATGTAGTAGAAAAAGATATAAAAATGAAAGAAAGAAAGAAAGAAAGAGAGAAAGCAAAAGAGAAAGCGAATGTAATAGAACAAGATATAAGAAAGAAAGAAAGAAAAAGAGAAAGAGAATGTAATAGAACAAGATATAAAAAAGAAAGAAAGAAAAAGAGAAAGAGTATGTAGTAGAAAAAGATATAAGAATGAAAGAAAGAATGAAAGAAAGAAAGAGAGAAAGCAAAAGAGAAAGCGAATGTAATAGAACAAGATATAAGAAAGAAAGACAGAAAGAAAGAAAAAGAGAAAGAGAATGTAATAGAACAAGATATAAAAAGAAAGAAAGAAAAAGAGAAAGAGTATGTAGTAGAAAAAGATATAAGAATGAAAGAAAGAAAGAAAGAAAGAAAGAAAGAGAGAAAGCAAATAAGAAAGCGAATGTAATAGAACAAGATATAAGAAAGAAAGAAAGGAAGAAAGAAAGGAAAAGGAAAGAAAGAAAAAGAGAAAGAGAATGTAATAGAACAAGATATAAGAAAGAAAGAAAGAAAGAAAGAAAAAAAGAAAGAAAGAGAAAGAGAAAGAGAATGTAACAGAACAAGATATAAGAAAGAAAGAAAGAAAGAATGAAAGAAAAAGAGAAAGAGTATGTAATAGAACAAGATATAAGACAGAAAGAAAGAAAGAAAGAAAGAAAGAAAAAGAAAGAAAGAGAAAGAGAATGTAACAGAACAAGATATAAGAAAGAAAGAAAGAAAGAAAGAAAGAAAGAAAAAGAGAAAGAGTATGTAATAGAACAAGATATAAGAAAGAAAGAAAGAAAGAAAGAAAGCGGCAATTGGAATATAGTTTCACGAAGAGCATTAACATTTATGAAAAAGAGCAAAATGAAAAAACGAAAGCAAGAAAATATAGAATGAGTAAAAGAGATGATGGAAACATGGAAAAGATCAACTAAATAAAAGAAAGAAAGAAAGAAAGAAAGAAAGATTGTATGACATCTAGTTTTAACGGAGAGAATGAAATGAAAGAATGAAAACAGAAAAAGCAAAAGATAACAAAATAAGTAGAATATAGAATAAATAAGAAAAAAATGAAAATCTAAAGGAAATAAAAGTCAAAAGTTGGAAATTTGTTGGGATTAGAAATCTGTACGGTGGCAAAAGAAAATGTTGTAATGCGTATAAGAGAAAGAAAAAAAAAAGAAAAAGAAACTAAGGTACCCGGTACATATATGCAGGGTAGCGGGTAAGTGTTTGAAAAGAGAGATTTGTAGGTTGTTGTCAGCTCACTAGGGGGTTTCATTCTTTGACTGTACTTTTGAAGTAGTTGTTGTTTCTCCTCATCTCTGTTTTTTACTTTCTTAATGTAGAACAAATGTTGTTTTCAGCTAATTTCAACGAAGGTTTGCATGGACAAAGAATGGCGGAAAAACGATAGATGCAGCTTAAGAAGCAAGACATTTGGTTATTTCAACTAGAGGGTTGAAAAAATGAATACTGTTGAGTTTATCTAAAAGGGTTCTGACGAGTTGCATTCCCTTGTTCCACCAGTTCAGTCCTTTACAGAACGTTAGACACCAGCCATAACAGTTGTTTCTTGTACTGTTTTAGTATAACAGGTTGAAAATAAAATTCAATAAACACGACAAAATTGTACTGAAGACAAAAAGATTAATTTAACTACATACAATGACTGCGAAGTTTTACATCAATTCAATACTTTGATCAATGTGGATTTTGTAGTAAAGAAATTTTCATATAAACACGAATGAATCATCCTTATTAATGTGGTATTCAATTTGTAAAAAAAAAAGTACAGGTTTTATTTTTTTAAAATCATTTTAGCAAAATCTACTGCTAAGAAGGTTGGGTCACTATGTCGATCCAGGATGTTTTTTCCACCTGAATCCATCGTGCATATATACAAGTCAACCATCCATCCGGGCATGGAGTACTACTGCCATTTATGGTCAGGTGCCCCTGCCGTTCTCCTCAGTTTTCTTGACAGGCTCCAAAGGAGAGTCTGTAATGTGATAGGTACTGATCTGTCGGCTCGACTGCAGCCACTTCCCCATCGTCGAAATGTGGCCTCCCTTTGTCTGTTCTATAAATACTTTCATGGCTTCTGCTCAGACGAACTTAAGTCACTGATGCCTCCTCAACAGGTGTTTACTCGTGCAACCAGACTGGCAACTGGGTCTCACCCATTCACAGTCAGGTTAGCCAAATGCAGACGACAATTCTACTCATGCAGCTTCTTCTCTCGCACTTCCCGCCTGTGGAACTCGCTCCCGTATTTTTGCTTTCCTGACGGCTACAACCTCCAGAAATTTAAATGCAAAGTCAATACTCATCTACTTACCACTGGAATCTAGCTCTCTCCCCGCCCCTGTATAACCTTCCCTTTCTCTCCACCTATGTATCTGTCATCGCAGCTGCTTTCTCAGCTTTCTGTTGTTCCTTTCTAACTAGTTTGTACTCCTCACTCTTTTCTAATTAATCCTTTTACATTTATGTAACCCCCTGCACATCAGTGGCGTTTCCGCCTTGCTCGGGGTGAAATGATTAAAAAAAAAAAATCAAAGCAAAGCAATAAATCTACTAAGACTCATTGGGGTTATTGAATGTTATTGAATATGAGAAAAAAACTACTATTAAAGAGAGAGGACAATAAAAGAACAAAAAGACAAAAGATTATTGACCGAGATCTATCGATTACTAATTTAGATACTAAAGAGTTAAACTGAATCAATAGTCCTGGGCATTAAAGTAAACTGCATCCGGCAGCAAGACCTCTAATGGGGCGTTCTGAGGAGCAGGGAACCACATCTTAATTGCTGTTGTTGCCAGGTCCACCCTGAGCCGGAGTGGTAGCACCTGTTAGGGTCCCAGTTATGGCCAAATAGTTAACTCCAAACTGGGGTCAAACACTAGGAAAGTAATAAAAATACACTTTTATAGAATTATATACATAAAAATAGATTTTTATAAGCAAATATACATTTTTGAAGGAAAATGTTACTCACAATGCATTTTTGAAGAAAACATTATTACCATAACATATTTTTGAAGGAGCAAAATATTCTCAGCAAAATATTTTTGAATACAAAACTAGAAGGCATTTTCAGTTTTCTAAAATAAAAATGAATAAAAACAAAAAAATTCATGAAAATATGACTAAATCAACCTCCTCACTATAACCGAAAATTAAGAAAAAAATAATTTAAAACCCCACCTTTCTGGCATTAAAAAACCCACAGAGATTGATATGCCGTTAAACAAAACTCAAATTCAAACTGAATCAATGGTGTTGCATCAATAGGTTCGTGGCCTGCTACACATGAATGCATTAATATCTAAACTGTCCGTTCTATGCAACCGATTTCGCAGACCAATGATTAAAAACGACTTCAAAATAATGAAAACAGTCACTATATAATCATAAACAAAGAACTGTACCAAATAACAGAATCCACATCACTTGACGATGCTGAGAGAGTATGACTAACCCTGATGCTCGCTAGGTTTAAAAAATATCTTCCACTTTAACGTATCAAATGGGGGCCATCATCTCTCAGTTGCGTCTCTGTCTTTGGGCAGAGTGCGGCTCGGTTATATTCCTGTCCAAGGACAGACATACCTCTGAGAGATGCCCGGTCCCGGGGAACAGTGTAATCGAGGTGGTGCCACCCCATTGCACCAAAGTGGTGAATCGGTGGTTGCCTTCGAGGCCAGCACGACCGGTGATTGCGGTGACTGGGCATTTTTGGCCCTAGCCACTGTGCACGCGTTTTAACTATCCTCGATCATGTCAAACCAACGTTTTAGTGGGTAAACTAGGTAAATATCCACACTCAAAGAAAAAAATAAGTTATGCAATTTTGAACTTCCGCCCAATAGCACCCACTCTCACCTAAAAAACAAACAAAAGACATAAAAGACCTTCATAAAAGAAACATTTGGCAGTTAGATGGCATCTTGGACCGGCATTCTCAAGCTTTGTCAGAAAGCAACTTCTTATCTCTAAGAGAAGGTTCGCCAAAGGCCAACGCCCCAGTAAGTCACAACTCGTGCTTCGTCTTCTCCATACGCCTCACCGGACGCCTTTTAAAACTCCACTTATCTCTATTTTCAACAAGAGATATCTACACTTAATTTATCATTTGTTGTATTTTACGTTAGTACAATTGTTTACTTATTTAAATGTTTGTTTTTTCTTCTTTGTTCTGCCACCATAAGTTTATCATAACATAAGTTTCAACCGAAAGAAGCACGGACTGTTTATTCAATGAATGCTTGATGTGCTTTTAACGGAAAAAATATGCAATACTCTACTAAATAGAATAATTTACTTACTATGAAATCCACATTGATCATTGTCATTGTATATAATTAAATGGATCTTTTTTGTCTTCAGTACAATTTTGTCGTATTTATTGAGTTTTATCTTCAACCTGTTATACTAAAACAGTGCAAGAAACAACTTATTTTAATGGTTTCTCGTCCTGTATTATGTGATCCAGATCGGTGTCGATAGGTCTATCAGATTTTAATAACGACTGGCTGTTATAAATCTCGTTTTGTGTCTAAACTGAAATGCATAGGCTAGGAAAAAAAGAAGCGGAAAAGTTTTTGACTGGTTACAATTTGGGATTGTATTTTAAGTTGTTCTTCGAAATTTTTTATAATCATTTTGTTTCAAACATTTCAGGACCGCCACTGGTGCATAGGGGGTTACAGTGAAAGAAAAAACAATGTCATGGTGTGTCGAAGAAAGGATAAGAGATGGATGGATATCAAGGAGATAGAAGATGGTAGTTAAGGTTACAATTAAACTTTTGGAGATTATACTATTGATTCTAATCGTTAAAAGTAATTTAAAAAAATATTCATAAAATGGTCGCTTAATACTTTTATACATTATTTTCACTAGAATTTAAAACAGAAAAATATTTCGTTTACGATTTATACATGATTCTCTCACGTTATTTAGAATAGAAAATCGTTCCATCATTTGACACATGCATACATTTTTACTAACTCATAAACGCACATATTCGCATCTGATTTCTCTCAACGCATACATTCATAAATGATTTCTCTTATTTTATTTAAAAACACGCCTCGGCACACACAGTTAAACAGACATATGTATTTTTTCTACATTTAATATTCATCCATTGCTTTCTTACACGGAACACGTAACTAACCAATGAAACGATACCTCATTAAACATACTGCCTCTCGGATTCGTCTTTAATAAATCTCTGAAGAAGCTTTTTATAAATAAAACATGTTAAATTAAAGACACTTTTTTCCTACTTGTTCTTTACTTATTCTATTCATCTTGTCGTATTCCGATCCATATATTCAAATCATATATATATATATATATATATATATATATATATATATATATATATATGTATATTCTGCTTTCACGATTGAATACATGGTAAATTATGCACAGCTTAGGTGCATATAAATGTTAGCGTGAACATAATTACGAGAGGCGGTGATATGTGTATTTTATGTTGTAGCTGATTTGCACTTACATTTAGGAATACAGTTTGATTTATGGAATTGTAGGATATTATATGAATTAATGTCATGAAAGTGGTCTTTTTTTATGGTTGTTTGGTTGGTTAATTTATTGTTTTAATGGAATATCAACCTCTTTAATTATAATGCCGAAATCTAATTATTTTGAGCGCAATTGTATGCCTTCAACTACAAATAAAATGTACCGTTGGTAATTTTGCTATAAATAGCTATTGTTGTTAATTCTAATATATTTATGTATAGTTTGTGATCCGGGAGTGGAGATTGGCTGGAGTAAAAGAACAATTTAAACACTGGTTTGGAGAAATGACCAAAGATATATTTTTATTTACATAATATGAAAATATCTCTCTTAAGTGGTATGGTAGCGTTCGAGTGTACTATATACACGTGGAAAATTGATAGTATGAAAGGAAGTATGCTTAAAACAGTGAACTACTTGTTGACTATCCGTTTGGGCGTGTCATATTGATAAGAGAGTCCTTCCTTTTTCTGTGCTTATAGAAGGTCGTTTTCAGCACCTAATGGTTGAACGGGCAGTCAGCCATGCCTTTTCGAGCCACTGTGTTTAGTACGTGTGTGTCAAGTCTCTCTTTCTATCTCTGTTTCTCGATATTTAACCGAGCCACTCCACAAAGGCAGGATGTTGCACAAGGTTGATTTTTACCGTGGGGAATTCCGATCACGAATGTTCGGACAAAACTTTTCCGTTGACTCTGCCTACTCGTGGTCGGGCTCTGGTCTATTTACCCCCGAAGAGACTCTGCCCTTCAGCATAACCTCGATAAGACTTCACCACTGAAGATAGATGTAAGACAAGGCCGATTTTTATACGGGAACTTTAATCAGATTAAGTCATTCGCAGTGGTGTGAATCAATTCTCCGGGTGTATGAGGAAATTTGTTTGGCCTTGAAAAATATTGAGTCATCCTTGATTGCATCAGATTCTTAACACTTCCAGACACTATTGACTCGATTAGTCCATTGAAGACAATGGCCGTAGGATTCCTACGGCCATTGTCTTCAATGGACGTTACTCCAAGGAAGCTTACGAAAATTTTGTAACGCTACACAAACACACCGGCATGTTTTATAGTGAGATTGTTGATGTCAACCTTTCAACTGTCAGTCATGACATCAAGGCAAAGAAACAAACTGCATTCATGAGTTCAAAATGTAAAAGAAAATGCTGTCGGAAGAGATGAATAACTCCAAGAGACTACGTATACGTGATCAGGGAAAGTGTGAAAGATCCTAGGAAGACATTACTTTTGTTTCAGGATTTTGCACAAGGGTGTATATGTTTTGTAATAATTGTATAAAATTGGCTTTAATTCGTTGTCCCTAACTGTGTGTAAATTATATTTTAGTGCATCTTAGTGAAACTTGTTTTTTGTAACATATGTAATTTTACTATCAACATGTATTGCTGGTAAGTCCTTTATATAAAATCTAATGCTGACATTTTTAGTACACAAATGCATTTTTATGGTTTTATAGGGCTTTGATTTCTGTTTCGGGGTTCACTATTGGATCATAGCTGGGACCATAATAGGTGCTACCACCCTGGGTCAATGTGGATCTCGGAACAACAACAATTGAGAGGTTGTACCACGCTCCTCAAAATTTCCAATTACCCAATCACAAACCTTTTTGCCGGGTGTCGCTTATCACCATAACCAGTACTAAAGGCTGATACGTCCAACACTCCCAGTTGGCTTACCAAAGACCTGATCTTTAATCCAGATATTTCTACATCATTGCGCCTGTGCTAAAATGGCTATTGATCTTATTAATATATTCGGTCGTGGGTTGTGGTGCAGTGGATATCGACTCAGAACGACAAACCGGGGAGCCGAGTTCGAATTCCAGTTGAATTCATGGCATTCACTTACGCATAAATACCCTTGGGAAAGGTATCAATCCGTCTTTTCCCTCCAGTTATGAGTTAAATAAAAGGTTCTATAGCCTTGGCTGGCAACCAGTCTACTGCAGAAAGCAATGGCAACTTACTGCAGAATAATCTTCTGCCCAGTCAGTCATGTCTCTTTCGAGACATGGTTGCTTAAGGCGTGTGTCACGTACGGCACTTAACTGACTGACTGGCTGAATCTATTCGTTCACCCTTTAACAGATACTGTTTTTAATTCTGCTCGGTGTCTAGCAGAATTAAATGAAAAAATACCTGGTGGGGAACCAGTTCAATTGCTAATAACCTCACCAAATATTTATATAATACATTTAATATATAACACGACTTATTCCGTCAGTAACACTGCCATAATTCTTAGCAATTGCCAATAGTTGTATTTCGCGTATTTCTGTTTTAAATTCATTTACAATGCTTTTGGATCAATGAAAATGTCCGATTGTCTACTCAGTAAGGCTTGCGGCCATTTCTGATCCCTGACAATCCTTTTTCTCCATTTCCATCGGATTTCTGTTGTAAAATCATTCATAATGCATTTTCATTATATAAGTAATAATCCTGTTCTGTCAGATGTGCTTGCTTTAATTTCCGTCAACTGATAGTTCCCTCTTCCTTATTTTCAACGGAAAATCTAGAGTAGAATCATTTGTAACACATTTACATTGTATATGTTAGAATTCGATTACGTAATATGCTGATGCGGCAAAAATAATGGGATGGGTGGTTGGTATCATGTGGAACCCACATTAGCCTGGTGACGCGCAGCAAGACGATACCAGAAGTCGTCAGAAGAATTTAGGAGAGATGTTTAACCATCCTGTTAGATAGGCTGTCGACATTTTGTTTTTTTAGTATATGCGTGCTTTTTTTTGTAATCGTTTCACCACAGACAAGGCGATAAAGCCACTAAAAAGCAAAAAATTACAAGAAGAAAAATGAAAGAGAATGAAAATAAGGGTAATTGAGGAAAAGACAAGAATGAACAGGGTTCAAAATGACAGAAGATGGTGATTGACGTTGCATTTAATTTTTTGAAGATTGTAGTTATCAGGGAAATAAGAAATCAGAATGGATTTCCACAGGTGGAATTTGAAGAAGAGAAACGGTTACAGTCGAAATAGCGGATGTATTTAGTTTATTTTATTGTTTTTGGAATACTAATTGAATTTATTGAATCTGCGTGTGAGGGTCTTAAAATTTTCATGTTGTTTTGTTGACGGAAGGCTTGTAATTTGTTTTATAAATATTTCTTCCGGCATCATGAGTGTGTCATAATCTGCATTTTGAACGGAGAGTAGGATTGAATTAAAATCGCGAAAAACAATTTTGAAGTATAAAGACGAAATAAAATTTCGAAGTCAGTGAAAATGTTTTTATAGCCAACGAAAGGTGACGGGAGAGATTTAATGTGCGAGTGTAAAAAAAAGAAAAAAAACAACACGCACGCGTATGAATTTTCTGACCTGCTCACCACTTATCTATTTATAAACGATACCTTGGCCATCAGAAAAACAAACAGAGTTTGATATCTGAGTTTATTCGCCTGAAGAGAGTCAACTTTAGACTCGAAACAGATGTAGCGACACAAATACCATCATGCACACTTAATATATCATACACAAAGCAAGTAATATTAATAATAATGATAACAATAAATCTAGACTTTAAACAAAACATTTACGGCTTCTCGCACTTTTTCTTATATATATATATATATATATATATATATATATATATATATATAAATATATATATATATATTAATTCAGATACTTCAATCCAAGGGAAAAAAGCAGGAAGGTAAATTCCAACAAACACGATCCTAATTAATATTAAAAATTTTATTTTAATATTAAAAAATGATACAGGAAGAGAGCTCCATGTAATAAAATATTACAGAGCAAATATATATTAAAAAAGGATTAATTCAAAGTTTCTGAAAGGATTTTTCTGTTGCTGAGGTGATGTGTTGTCCCCCGTGGGGATCTTCATATCGAAATGGCCATTCAACATCTTTGAATTAATCCTTTTTTAATATAAAATATATATATATATATATATATATATATATATATATATATATGTTGTGGGGCGTTACCCCACTTAACTATGGATTCATCCTACCAGTATATTAACTGGGAGTTAATCACTCTCGTGGCTTAAGTTCAGCTCAGCACAGTCTGTCTGTCTGTCAGTCACTAGTAAGTCGAGCTTATGTTACTCTGTTCTTTTGTATCTATTTTTGACTTAATATATGTTGTTAACCATACCACCGTGTTTCGAGTTCTCATTTAGCAGTCCTTCACCGGTCCACATCAGTATATATATATATATATATATATATATATATATATATATATATATATTATTTTGTTAAAAAATAAATGTAAATACAAATATTTAATTTGTCGCTTACGTGTTTGATGTTATATTCAGTTTCTTTCCTCTTGAGTTTCGTAGACGAACCTTTGCGTAATTGTATGGTTCACTTATAGGGTATATGTATCGATGTAGCATTTAAAGTCCTTTCACATAATACATGTTACAGTTCTGTCCTGTCAGTAACGCTTACCTTACTAACTGACCAACGACATTCACTTTTTTCCTCATATTTAATAAACAGCATTTTATGATTACTCAGATATTCTAAAAGAAATTTTAGTTAAAAACCTGAAAACACTCATTAGAGGGAATGAACATTTTATACATATTTGTCGAATTAACACTTTTATTTAATCTACAAGATTAGATTGTTCTCGTTTCATTGGCAATGTTAAAGGATATCCCATCTACTTCTTATTTAATTCTGCTCAGTTACTGCTCGTTTCGTTTCCACTGAGAAAAATTTCGCCATTAGTCAGGCCTGGGATTTAACTCACATATATTGTCACTAAGTTTGCGAATCAACGTTCGAATCTACCAGACTGTTGTCCCACGTGAACAAGCCGCCAGAGTAGATACCAACTGCTGTGTTTGCAGCTAAGAAAGTTGATTTTCTGGCTCGAGCTAGACAATTTTTTCGTCTGAATCTATTTTGCATATTTACAAATCTACAATTACTCCGTGCTTAAAATATTGCTGTCTTATATGGTCAGATGCTCTTGCTATAAATTTAGAGATTCTCCTTAAAAGCCAAAGAAAAATCTACAATATCATTGATCCTGACCTGACAACTCAACTTTTGTCCCTTTCCTTGTGTCTTTTCGATGAATTGTTACATGGAAAATATTTTGATGAACTTTACTCTGTGGTACCTAGAATCTGAAATTCAAGCGCAGTAATTGATTGGCAGCAATATCCCATCTTTTTACAGTTTAAATGGTCGGATGTAATCGTGAGTTCTGTGATAACAGTTTCTTTTCTCACACCTTTGGGACTCTAATCTGGATTCTTGCTTTTCAGTCAAGTTAAATGCAATGCCAATGTTTATTTTTCTGTCGTCTCTATTCATGTTCTTTTATTGATCTCTCCCCTTAAAAAGTGTTTTTCGTATTTTGAGGTTCAAAGTTGACTAAAAACTACGAAACTGTAAGATATTTGTCTATATTTCTAAGATGAGGTAGGATTTATATTATTTACATGATTCGGACTATTGTCCTTATCTTTGTTGCCATTTTCATGACGATTTGGCCGTTGTACGCTCCGGACATCTTCAAGTGCAAGGAATTTTAAACCGAACCCTTTATTATGACCACTGTGGTATATCATTCTCATTCCTTGTGCGATAGTCAAGAGTTATCTCAATTCAATCGCTTTTGTCTTCAGAGACACATGGTCCATTGGCTATAGGTGTTGGTTAGTTCCACTATCTTGAGCCAAAGAGTTGTGAGTTCAATACAAGGCTGCAGTAGTGGAGAACAAATAACTTAATGAGTCGGGAGATAATTCTTTCAAGAATGATTTAGCTGGATTTTCTCATATAATTTTTGGAAGGGTTTGGTTATCGGTATTGTGGGTTTTTGGTGAACTTATGTTTGTTGTCTTGAATTGTGATAATCACAATTCAAGACTACAAACATAATTTCCCAGCCGAGGTAATTGATTGACACACATTTCCAAACGAGAAAGAAATAAAAAGAAGTGGGACTTTTTGTGGGGATTTTTCTGCAAGTTTTATATTACTGATGATATTACTGTATATTCATTTATATTACTTATGATATTTTATTACTTATATTACTTATGATATTACTTTATATTACTTTATATTACTTATGATATTTTATTGTATTACTTATGATATTACTTTATATTACTTTATATTACTTATGATATTTTATTGTATTACTTATGATATTACTTTATATTACTTATGATATTTTATTGTATTACTTATGATATTACTTTATATTACTTTATATTACTTATGATATTTTATTGTATTACTTATGATATTACTTTATATTGCTTTATATTACTTATGATATTTTATTGTATTACTTATGATATTACTTTATATTACTTTATATTACTTATGATATTTTATTGTATTACTTATGATATTACTTTATATTACTTTATATTACTTATGATATTTTATTGTATTACTTATGATATTACTTTATATTACTTTATATTACTTATGATATTTTATTGTATTACTTATGATATTACTTTATATTACTTTATATTACTTATGATATTTTATTGTATTACTTATGATATTACTTTATATTACTTTATATTACTTATGATATTTTATTACTCATATTACTTATGATATTACTTCATATTACTTTATATTACTTATGATATTTGGCAATTTTGGGCTTAGTTGTTTGTCGCAAATACGGTTGTAGAGACTTTTGTGGAAACTCTATTCACTGAAGACCCAAACCAAGGATGTGCAATATTTACCTATTTTCCTCATCTGTGTTGCCATTTGTACGACGTTTCGGCCGATGTACGCTCCGGCTTTCTTCAGGTGCTAGGAACGGGGGTTGCGAGGTGTAACAGCAGAAAACATACTAAGAGCCACCAGGGATAGGGAGACGTTGAGAACCATGATCGCCTACGTCCTGAAGGGACATGGCACATAGAAGAAGAAGATGACGTAGACAATGTATCTATCTAATCTCAGTCTATTCCGACTTATGTTTAATTTATTTGTTTAGACATTATTTTTGATGTATACTCGTATTTGTGTAAATACTCCATTTTCTATATAATTAAACAGTATTTTTATACATATCTAACGGCCAGAATAATCGAGAAATCTTTTTAAGAAAACATATTTTACATATCTATGTAATTTTTAAAGAAAGAAATGGATCATTTGTATTTATTAATGCGACAGATATATATATATATATGTGTGTGTGTGTGTGCGTGTGTGTGAATATGTAAGCCTGGGTTTCACGCATTTGCGATCGTCAGACAAACTGATTAATTTTTTTTTTAAATTGGCTATATGTAGGGTTGCGTATATTCGTCTATTTTTGTGGAAGTGGGAGGAAAATCTGTCGTCATGACAGACGCAGACATATATACAGATTTGTACACCCATTGACATGCGCAAAGACACACACACACAAACAAACACACGTCCGCCCACCGGGGTTCACACAAACATATATGCGAATCGTGTGGGGCTCAGTACATATATGTATATGTGTGCCGTTACGTACATACATACGCATTTGGTCGGTGTATTCGAATAGTGTAGCGATGTCAACGCACGGACAGTTGTCGATTTCTCGGACGTACATACGCACGTGTGATGGGGTCTGTGTGAAACTATGATATGTAAAAATTACTATTATTTTATTTAAGGCTGTATTGTTATTTTTTATTTTAAAGTCGGTTATTAACTTGTTTTTTGTGGTTGCGCATATTTAAATGTTAGAAATTTGTAATTCTTGTTAGTATTTATGTGTGGTGGTATTAATTTTACTACTTCAGAGATGAGTAATTTACATTAATGATGATTGCGGACTAATACGGTGATAGTAATATTTGATGATAATAACAGCTGTGGTAGCAAATAGTTATTGTAAAGCGGTAGTAGTGATTAGTAATGGTGGTGTAATGATAATAACAATAAATGCAATTATTATGGTGGTAGTTTGAACGAGAGAATAGTTGATAGGCTTATGGTATCAGCGGTTCCTTTTTTTTATCCGTTTGGTATAAATTGTGATAATAGGTATTTATTTTCATGTTTGCATTTGGAAATTAGTTCTGATCTTATGTTTAGTAAGTTCTTTTGTGGGGTATGAGATATAATTGCTACTTTTTCATGTAGGCAAAGTAGGCATTTTTTTGTAATGTGGCTGTAGGCAGGTGCTTTTTTCAGTATTTTCCAACTTATTGTTGGTAAAAGATTTCTGTCTTTTAGACGCCATATGTATGTGAATAGTGTAGTGCTGTTCAAGTATTTTCTGTTGAATAATGAAAGATTGTGGTTG
Source organism: Ascarosepion bandense (assembly GCA_037127315.1). NCBI lineage: Eukaryota > Metazoa > Mollusca > Cephalopoda > Sepiida > Sepiidae > Ascarosepion > Ascarosepion bandense. The sequence continues at coordinate 3,294,120 of JBBBDQ010000460.1, read as the reverse complement.
TTTTTTCTTTTTTTAAATGGTCCCTCATTAGCACCGATGTAGTACATGTGTTGTTGTTTGCACCTACCTTGGCTTTATATATTATGTTTGTTTGCTGGCAATTTCTCTGGAGTGGACATATAGTTCCGTTTCTGCAGTTGCATTGAGGTTCTTCGGTTGCATTATTGTAGGTTGTTAATTTTTTGTGGTGGCTTTTTATTATTTGTGTAATATTTTTTGTGAAGCTGTAACTTATTTTGACGAATATTTTTGTTGAATATTTTTGCTCATCGGTTTGTCATCGGGAAGTTTTTTTCTATTAATTTCAGGAATGACTCAGCCATGTTTGTTTTGACGGCTTTGTTGTATGGTGGATTAAACCAGATAATATTTCTTTTTCTGTTTTTGCTTTTTCGTTGCGGAGGTGTATAGTGTAGTTGTTGTTTGTATCCAGTTATAGTTTGTTGTTTGTATCAATATTTTGTATAGTGTAGTTGTTGTTTGTATCTAGATTCTTTTAGTGCTTCGTTGTAAGGTGTTCTTTTGTTATTGAAAATGTGTATGTTAGATGAGTTTTCATATAGTCTGCGGCTGATTGATATGGGTATCTGTTTGATGATTGAAGGTTGGTGGTTGGGGGATGTGTGTACGTAAGTTGGATAGTCATTATCTTTTCTGTATGGTTCATATGTATTGTTGTCCAAGTTAAGGGTGACATCTAGGAAGTTTACTGTTTTTTATCTGCTTTTATTTCTATTTTGAATCCAATGGATTTTAGAGCGTTTACTATTTTTTCCTGAATCTATCTAATTTGGGACCATTGGGTTCTCTTCTCAGAATAAGTCCGTCATCTCTGTAGAGTCCCGTATCCTTTTTCTCCAGGATTCTGGCTAGGTGTGAGAGAATTAGTATGCCTAATAATTCGCATGTTACTATTCCATCGTAGCTAACCATTCTTACATCGAATAAGTCGCTGTTTTGTTTTTTGTTCATGGTTCATTATTGTGAAATAGTAGAGATTTGCGACAGTACTTGATTATTTTAATATCTTCGTCCGTAATTTTTATATGTTGTTGTGCTGGTTGTATAGCCTCATTTAATATGTTTTCCGTGATGGCTAATAACCGACTTTAAATAAAAAATAACATTACAGCCTTAAATAAAATAATAGCAATTTTACATATCATAGTTTTACACAGACCACATCATACGTACATATGTACGTACGAGAAATCGACAACTGTCCGCGCGTTGACATCGTATACTATTCGAATACACCAACCCAATGCGTATATATGTGCGCAACGGCACACATATACATATATATGATGAGCCACACAAGATTCGCATATATGTTTGTGTGAGCCCCGGTGGGCGGACGTGTGTGTGTGTGTGTGTGTGAGTGTGTGTCTTTGCGCATGTCAATGGGTGTACAAATCTGTATATATGTCTACGTCTGTCATGACGACAGATTTTCTTCCCACTTCCACAAAAATAGACGAATATACGCGGCCCTACATATAGCCAATTTTAAAAAAAAAATTAATCAGTTTGTCTGACGATCGCAAGAGCGTGAAACACAGGGTTACAAACTCACACCTATCTATATGAACATGTCAGCTCTATCACTGATAATGGTTGCTTTCAAATAAGTACCACGCATATATAATACATAAATAATATAATATATATAACAAATTGCATATATATACTGATATTTGTAATTATATACATACACTTTTCTCACTCACACACACACACACACACGCACACACACACACACACATAAACACACACACATATATATATATATATATATATGAATTTTATTTTACTAAATCCGTTACGAAATGGATTAACTCCAACATATTTTTAATTTATTTGTTTAAACATTTTTTTTCAGTAGATGTTATGTTTTTATAACTAAGCAGTGTATTTATTTATATCTAAAGGCGTGAATAATCGAGAAATCTTGTTAAGAAAAAGCGTCCTCCGGCAGGATTCGGACCTGCATCAGTTAGATCTAACGTACTTTAGACCGCTCGACCACGAAGGATAGAGAGCTAGACGAAACACACACACACACACACACACACACACACACACACACACACACACACACACACACACACACACAAAATGCCTTTAAACACACATTTTTCTGATTTTTTCGATTTCGCCTCCTAATGTAAACAAATGTAAACAAAGACAATTTAATTACGATTTTTTCATTAAATACGTTACGAAATGGTTTAACACTGACATATTTTTTATTTATTTGTTTAAATAAAAGTAATGTTTGAAAAAAATAAATTAAATATATACGTTTGTATGGATGCATATTTGTGTGCGGGGCGTGGGGGGTGATAAAATGCTTTTCGGCTCGGGGTTGTGTCAAATGTCAGTCTAACCTTGAAGTTCGACATTTAGGGTTGTAATTCAGTTGTTATTTGTGTTTCGGAATGGGTATTTTATAAAGATATCTTTTTCCTTTCAAAAGAAAAATACTGAACGAAAAAAAGCAAATTACAAACCATTGACGTTGGAACAAGTGACATAAAACAGTGGCTGGTTCATTCGTTGACTAGAATAATAATAATAATAATAAGATTAATAATAATAATAATAATAATAATAATAATATGAAAAGATGAAAGGCAAAAATAAGAAATACTTGCGATGTGAATCGATATTTAAAAATATATTCAAAGAGGAACCAGCAAAATATCGTAACAAAAAATGAGACAGACGTGTTTTTAAAAAAATATGAAACAACGAATTTACTGACAGAAAGTAAAAGATGTTTGTTCGTTTGTAATTGGGTAGAGGGAGAGAGAGAGAGAGTTGGGAGAGAGAGAGAGAGAGAGAGAGAGAGAGAGAGAGAGGACAAAAGAAACGTTAACATTATTTAAGAGGAAGAAGATTGTTACAGACGGAAAGAGTCAGGGAAAAGTGAAAAGACAGATCTCATATATGAGAGAAACGGAAGTGAAAAAAGAGGAATTTTTGGAAGGACCAAACGTATAAAAAAAACAAAAAAAAAAAAACAAGAAAAAGGAAAATGCAGATATAAGAAAGAAAAAAAACATAGGTAAAATTATTATGAAGGATAGCGAGCTAGCTAAATAATGGGATAAGTTTGACAAAAAGAAACGACTGAAGTTGAAAGGAAAGTAGTGAAAAGAGAAAGAAAAAATGAAAATTGCGGTCATCTTATCAAGAAAAAAAAGAAACAGCAAATAAAGAAACATAAAAGTATCAATATATAAAGAAACAATAAAAAAAGAAAAAGCAGAAAACAAAAAATTTAAAAAAGAAACAGCAGATAAAGAAATAAAATAAAGTGTTAAAACATAGTGTATAACGGTAATAATAATGTTGAGATTAGGCGTTTCCTTATAAGAAAACAATCAACATTCAATGACTGAGCAGCCAGTGCTACTTCCAATTGGAATTTAGAAAATGTTTCTCATAAAACGCTTTCTGTTTTCGGGAAAATAGATTCCTGAAGTCGACTGTTGTCGCTTTTTGACGTGTTGATGAGAGTTTTCTGCCTCACTTTTTTGCTTGGAATGTCAATATTTGATTATATATATATATATATATATATATATATATATGATGTGTATATATGTATATTGTGTGTGTGTCTGTGTTTGTAAGTTTAAAAAGCGCACAGGGAAAGCTGGTGTTAAAAAACTGTACTTGGTGTATAATAACAAATCTAAAATTTGTACTCATAATAAATATATACTTTCTCCCTCGCCACTGGCTACTTTATTTATGGTATAACGTGTTCAATATCAGGGATACTGAGAGTATATAAATATAAAAATAAACACAACGTCTAGAAGTGACAGTCTGTTTCATGCTAAACACAATCGCCATGGTCTGGAGATTGCGTTTAGCATGAAACAGACTGTCGCCTCTGGATGTAAACAATTTCCATTTTTATATACATATATATAGTCATCCGCAGACAATCCTGTTTCGCTGCTCATCAGTACGGTTAGACATCTGACTGCCTCCGGCCAGAATTGAAACCCAACCAATTGGACATCAGCCGGAGATTCTACCTCTAAGCTATTGGTGCACGGAGGCGGAAAGCAGATTTTAGCGTGTTATATATACATTCATCGCGAAAGTGAATGCAATGAATTCAACTGGAATTCGAACTCGGGGAGCCAAGTTCGAATTCCAGTTGAATTCATTGCATTCACTTGCAAATACTCTTGGGAAAGGTATTAATCCGTCTCTTCCTTCCAGTTATTGGTTAAATAACAGGACAGATTGGGTTCTATAGCCTTGGCTGGTAACCAGTCTACCGCAGAAAGCAATGGCAACCTACTGCGGATAATCTTCTGCCCAGTCAGTCATGTCTCTTTCGAGACATGATCGCCCAAGCGTGTTTCATGTATGGCACTTAACTGACTGACTGTTATATACATTGTAAATAGACGCCAGTAGCCAAAATTATTCAATTCATTGCTGAAGAACGATACGTAAGTAGTGGTGAGTAGCTCCTCTTTATATATATATATATATATATATATATATACAGTACCCGCCATAATCATTAGACCACCCCAGTTTTTTAAAAGAAATGATGTATTTCATACATTTAAGTGTATAATTCTAAATGAAAATAGAATTTTTTTTTTGTTATTATTATTTTGCAAAATTTTACAGGGCAAGCAAGTAAAAATGAACTCATCCGAATCAGCCTAAATTTTCTTCATTCGTTTATTGATAAAACTGCAATATAGGTAGTTATTAAATATTTATAAATTTATTTGATGCACATGTTATTGTGCAGTATTAACAAAAGTACCGTTCTATTTTTATTTACATTATTCACTTGGCAATAAATACTAAAAATAGTATGACATACATCATTTTTTTTAAAAATATTCTGTTTTTTAATTAAAAACAGAATATCTACTCAAATACAAGTATCGATTAAAAATAATGTTTAAACAAATAAATTTTAAACATTTATTTTTCTGTCTATTTGAAGAGTAAATATTCTTTAAGGCAAATATTATTAAAGAAGACGGGCTTTTTGTGTATGTCATCAAATGCTGATATACAGGCAGACATGTTTCTTGAAAAAATGATATAAATCCTCAAAGATGAACTAGGGACTTGAAGCAGCAGGAATTTAGTTCTACAGAGAAATGCTTAGGAAACTATAAACTGAACATGTGCGCAAAAACGAGGTTTTGGAGAGAATGGGGAAAAAAAGACAATATACATTAAGAAGAGGTTCTTGAGGTCTCTCGGACATGTTATGAGAAAGGAGTGCTTGGAAAACCGGAGATTCGCGGGACAGATTGACGAAATGAGGGAGAGAGGAAACAACTTGAGTAAACTGATGGCAGAATAGGGTTTGGCAGAAATAATAAAAAGTCTAAAGATATTAAGAGCTACAACGGACAGGAAGCTGTATAGGATCCTGATCCCATCTGTCCTGAAGAGACACGGCACATGCAAGAAGAAGAAGAAGAAGAATAGTCGATTGTGCTACCGGAGCTCCTACCTCATAGAACTCATTAGTATTACGAAGCTCACCATTCACCTCTACCTAACCTGATGATGACTTCATCAAGTCGAAAGCTTGGGCCATATTTGTACCGAACTCCTGTCTTTAAATTTTTAGATTGAATTGAATCAAAATTTAATCAACTGGTGCGACTCCAATATATTGTCTGTATAATATATATATATATATATATATATATATATATATATATATATATATATATATATATGTATGAAGGGACATCCCAAAAAAGCAGTATTTAATTTTTTAAAAATGAAAATCTTTTTTGAAGTTTTCATTTTAGTTTTAATTCAAGGCTAAAGAGATATTTTTTTTAATACCTAGTAACCAAAATACTTTGGTATGTTTCAAACTGAATTTGTATTGATTGGAATCGATTTTTGTTTTCAGCAAAATTGACAAATTCAGCCATTTTGGAAGCATTTATATACAATAGTTACTTCTTCATTTTAAAAACTTTGCAAAAATAAAATATTTTGCAACATTAATTAAATGTAGTTTAAGTAATCTGTTGTGAAAGAAACATTACTTACTTTTAGCACTAAAAAATGTAATTGAAAAGCAAGTCTTAACTATGGGGACTTATTTTTGATTTTGTTGATCGATTTATTGACATCTTAACATTTGGAAAAGTTATGTACAGATAAACAAAAGTAACAAATTTTATGGATTTTAAGTGAACACTTTGTTTTAATTTTTTTTAACTACCAAGTAATTTTTAAAAATTAACAAATATTTTGAGCAATCTAATATTTTATTGATTTTTAGGTACTTCAGCTTTATGGCCTCATGTCTGAAGATGGTTTTTGATAAAATTTAAAATACTATAACAATAAAATAAATTAATTTTAAAATTTCATAACTGAGATAATATAAAAATTAATAAATTAATATTAAATTTTATAAATAAGAGGTGCCTATAATTATTGTAGGTAGTTCTCTTATGAAATGTTTCATAAATAAGAGGTACCTATAATGATATTGTATGGAATTTTAGATACTTTCACTTTACAGTTTCTATAGTTAACGCTTTTATTTTCTGATAATGTTGTGTATAAACATCCGTGCTTGCAAAAATTGGCAAATTTTTTTCTTAAGACAATAGTGTCCATAATATATCTTAGTCATAAAAGCAATTAAAAACTTTTCTAATTAAATGATATCTTAGTTTTATTGTATATTTTATTTTACAATTCAGAGCAGATTTTCACTAAGTGGGAATCCTGTTTTATGAAAAAAAAAAGAAATGATGATTTAAATTTGCCAAAGAGTTTTAATTTTAACTAATATAAACATTAAGCTTTACACTCCACCCACATCTATTGAACAGGTGAAGAGGCTCATCCAGTGTTTCCTGTTTAGGATACGGTTTCCGGTTTTCTCTTTTCCAATCTTTTCACACTTTTCTCTTTTCTTTTTTTCTTTTTTTCAATTGGAGTAGATAGACTAAGCTATCGCCCGGTTCACACTCCACCGACGTCTATTGAACAGGTGTTCAATTTGTGTGTTTACATATGTGTGTATATGCGTATATAGATGTGTATGTGTGATTGTGCAAGCGAGTATGTATATTTGCTACAACAATTCAGACGATGGCATAAATATTACTAGTTTCTCCAATTTCATTCAAAAAAATTTGGCTGCGATTCATGACGATTATACCTAACAGAAAAAAAAATCCATTGAAAAAGTATGAGATTAGTTGTGTGTGTAGGAAGAATGCGTTCCATCAGCAGAAATGTTGTATCAAATGAACAATGTATACGCATGGCTCTATTTTCATAAATTTATAAAGTGGAAAAAATAGTGAGAAAAGGATAGGAATTAAAAGAAAAGAAGATAGAGTGGAATTATAAAGAGAAAATAAGAAATAGATAGGGCAATTATTATGAAGAAAAGGGAAAGAAATAAGAAGGAATATTGAAAAGAAAAACAGAAAATGATAGGGCAATTATTATGAAGAAAAGGGAAATATATAAGAAGGAATTATAAAAAGTAAAAGAGAGAGAGAGATTTTTTTTTTTTTAATCATATCACCCCGAGCAAGGCGGTAACGCCACTGATGCGCAGGGGGCTACGTAAGGGTAAAAAGAATGGAAAAGAGAAAGCCGGAAACCACATCCTAAACAGGAAACAAGGGATGAGCCTCTTCACCTGTTCTATAGATGTGGGCGGAGTGTGAACCGGGCGATAGTTTAGTCTATCTACTCCAATTGAAAAAAAAGAATAATAAAGGAAAAGAGTGAAAAGATTGGAAAAGAGAAAACCGGAAACCGCATCCTAAACAGGAAACAAGGGATGAGCCTCTTCACCTGTTCAATAGATGTGGGTGGAGATAGGTTAATTATTATGAAGAGAAGGGAAATATACAAGAAGGAATTATAGAAAGGAAAAGAGAAAGAGATAGGGTAATTATTATGAAGAAAAGGGAAATATATTAGAAGGAATTACGGAGAGAAAAATAAAAATAGATATAGCAATTATTATGAAGAAAAGAGAAAGATATAAGAAGGAATTATTAAGAGGAAAAGAGAAAGAGATAGGGTAATTATTATGAATAGAAGGGAAATATACAAGAAGGAATTATAGAAAGGAAAAGAGAAAGAGATAGGGTAATTATTATGAAGAGAAGGGAAATATATAAGAAGGACTTATAGAAAGGAAAAGAGAAAGAGATAGGGTAATTATTATGAAGAGAAGGGAAATATATAAGAAGGAATTATAGAAAGGAAAAGAGAAAGAGATAGGGTAATTATTATGAAGAGAAGGGAAATATACAAGAAGGAATTATAGAAAGGAAAAGAGAAAGAGATAGGGTAATTATTATGAAGAAAAGGGAAATATATTAGAAGGAATTACGGAGAGAAAAAGAAAAATAGATATAGCAATTATTATGAAGAAAAGAGAAAGATATAAGAAGGAATCATTAAGAGGAAAAGAGAAAGAGATAGGTTAATTATTATGAAGAGAAGGGAAATATACAAGAAGGAATTATAGAAAGGAAAAGAGAAAGAGATAGAGTAATTATTATGAAGAGAAGGGAAATATACAAGAAGGAATTATAGAAAGGAAAAGAGAAAGAGATAGGTTAATTATTATGAAAAGAAGGGAAATATACAAGAAGGAATTATAGAAAGGAAAAGAGAAAGAGATAGAGTAATTATTATGAAGAGAAGGGAAATATACAAGAAGAAATTATAGAAAGGAAAATAGAAAAAGATAGGGTAATTATTATGAAGAGAAGGGAAATATACAAGAAGAAATTATAGAAAGGAAAATAGAAAGAGATAGGGTAATTATTATGAAGAGAAGGGAAATATACAAGAAGGAATTATAGAAAGGAAAAGAGGAAGAGATAGGGTAATTATTATGAAGAGAAGGGAAATATACAAGAAGGAATTATAGAAAGGAAAAGAGAAAGAGATAGGGTAATTATTATGAAGAAGAAAAGGGAAATATATAAGAAGGAATTACGAAGAGAAAAAGAAAAATAGATATAGCAATTATTATGAAGAAAAGAGAAAGATATAAGAAGGAATTATTAAGAGGAAAAGAGAAAGAGATAGGGTAATTATTATGAATAGAAGGGAAATATACAAGAAGGAATTATAGAAAGGAAAAGAGAAAGAGATAGGGTAATTATTATGAAGAGAAGGGAAATATATAAGAAGGACTTATAGAAAGGAAAAGAGAAAGAGATAGGGTAATTATTATGAAGAGAAGGGAAATATATAAGAAGGAATTATAGAAAGGAAAAGAGAAAGAGATAGGGTAATTATTATGAAGAGAAGGGAAATATACAAGAAGGAATTATAGAAAGGAAAAGAGAAAGAGATAGGGTAATTATTATGAAGAAAAGGGAAATATATTAGAAGGAATTACGGAGAGAAAAAGAAAAATAGATATAGCAATTATTATGAAGAAAAGAGAAAGATATAAGAAGGAATCATTAAGAGGAAAAGAGAAAGAGATAGGTTAATTATTATGAAGAGAAGGGAAATATACAAGAAGGAATTATAGAAAGGAAAAGAGAAAGAGATAGAGTAATTATTATGAAGAGAAGGGAAATATACAAGAAGGAATTATAGAAAGGAAAAGAGAAAGAGATAGGTTAATTATTATGAAAAGAAGGGAAATATACAAGAAGGAATTATGAAAGGAAAAGAAAGAAAGAGATAGAGTAATTATTATGAAGAGAAGGGAAATATACAAGAAGAAATTATAGAAAGGAAAATAGAAAAAGATAGGGTAATTATTATGAAGAGAAGGGAAATATACAAGAAGAAATTATAGAAAGGAAAATAGAAAGAGATAGGGTAATTATTATGAAGAGAAGGGAAATATACAAGAAGGAATTATAGAAAGGAAAAGAGAAAGAGATAGGGTAATTATTATGAAGAGAAGGGAAATATACAAGAAGGAATTATAGAAAGGAAAAGAGAAAGAGATAGGGTAATTATTATGAAGAAAAGGGAAATATATAAGAAGGAATTACGAAGAGAAAAAGAAAAATAGATATAGCAATTATTATGAAGAAAAGAGAAAGATATAAGAAGGAATTATTAAGAGGAAAAGAGAAAGAGATAGGGTAATTATTATGAAGAGAAGGGAAATATACAAGAAGAAATTATAGAAAGGAAAAGAGAAAGAGACAGGTTAATTATTATGAAGAGAAGGGAAATATATAATAAGGAATTATGAAGAGAAAAATTGAAAGAGACAGGGTAATTAATATGACGAAAAGAGAATGATACAGGAAGGAATAATGAAGAGGACAAAAGAAAGAGAGAGGAAGAAGTATATAAAAAGAAGACGAGAAAAAGAAAGAGAGGAATAGTAAAGAGAAATAAGAGATATTACAAATAGGAAAAATGTAGAGAGAGTGGGAATTAAGAAATACAACCAACTTGTAAAAAATCAAGGAAGAGAGAGAGTGACTATTAAGATGAAAAGAGAAAAACAATGCAAGGAAAATCGTTTTTAAAAGATGACCGCAAAATCTGAGATAAATGAATAAATCAACAAAATAAACGTCAGAAAAATGGACGAGAAATCTCGCCCCATGTCAAAATGTAAACGAAATTGATACGAGCAAAATACATCAAGCAGCCTATCATTCATTTATTCTTTTCTTCTACTTTTGTCTACTTTAACTACACTATTCAATAATCGGCTCTCCGCACACTCGCTCATCGTCTGTGGCTATACAATAGCAATGTTCATCATTACGAAGAAAAGAAGCTAACAGAAAACCTTAAATGCGGGAAAAAATCAACTCAGACGAAAAAAAACCTTGAAATAGCAAGGCTTTCTTCCATAAAAAAAGACACGTGTGTTTTTTTTTTGTGCGTCAAATCAGCAACATTTTTCTGGAGATGCGTCACAGGTGACTTTTACCGATAGTAGGTCTCTTCAACCTTTGTATTTAGAATAAGCTCTCGCTCCATTTACCAAGAAACGGGAAACAGCTTCAAGATAACCTCCCTATTTAAATAAACAACAAATAAATAAAAAAGTAAAAGCATATCAAGTTTACAAGATCAACCAGTGTTGCCCAGAATAAACAGTCTGTGCGATAATATTTAGGGAATCACTTTCATGGATCCAGACCTAATGCACTTCGACGTGGTGTAATGGTTAACAAGTATGTCTCACTAGATTATTTACGATTGAGCAGTGAACTCGATCCTCAGTGAATACGCCATACTGAAGGCCGAAAGTATGGCGTATTCACTGAGGATCGAGATACGCTTACTAATTCGCTATTCTTCCACGCTTTGACGTGGTTATCAAGCAGTCACTGAATACTCCATACATTCAACACTATGCTACATCTAAACTGGTAGAACGAGACACATGAAAAAAATTTTTCAATTTCTCTTTAATGTTTCTATCATTGTTCTGGTATATAAACGTTTACTTATCATATAGTTTTCGTGCAAATAATTTGTCACTGAGGAGGTTCATGCCAACTTCAAAGTTTCTTGAGGACACCGTTATGATGTCTTCTCCCATCGGGGTTGTGTGTTTGTTGCTGTTTAGTCAGAATGCCAATTCTTAATTACAAGAAGCCTGGTGTACTTTGATATTTCTTGGAGAGGTCGATTGGTTGATTTTCTTTTCTTTTCCGTTATTTTTATTTTTATTGTGCAGGTGTTTAATTTCTTTGTAATGCATTATTTATTGCTTTTAATGTAGGTGCAAGTAAGTGTCCGCTTAATTTTTTTGCATTGAACCAATGTCCGCTTTATTGTTTTTTTTTGTTTGGTTAGTTCTTGTCCTTAAAGTTGATCTCTTATTTGGTTTGATCTTTTCTTTCTTATCGTGTTCGTGTGTTTCACCGCTTAAATTTTAGTTCATGTTTGAGTGTTTACGTTCTTGTGTTTGTACGCTTTATGTGGGTTGCTTTTCCGTTTAGTAGTTTTTATATTGATGCTGCTTTTGTGGTTGAGAGTTTGCACACTTATGTTTTTATTTGCTTTGTTTTTGTTATTTATTGTTATTTGTATAGCAAAGCAGATATTTGTTCGCATGTCTACATTTTCCAATTATTTCGTTTCTTTCATTTAATATCTTATTTTGTTTTTTTAAGGTGATTATTGCGAGTTTCTCTTTTCGGCTTAATTTAGAGTTTTTGCTATTGTGTGTGGTGGTGCTCTTTTTGCTCTTTCGCATTTCATTTTGGTAGTAAAGTTAATTTGTTGTGTTTCATATATATTTTGAAAGCTTTGTGTTGTTTTGGTATTTTTCCGTGTTGAGTGATGCTTTCTGAATACTGAATATTTTTTTAAATGATGTTTCTTTGGCTCCTATGTAAATCTTATGCTTCCTTCCTTCCATATATATATATATATATATATATATATATATATATATATATCCAGAGGAAGAGAACCAGCAGATTTAGAATCCCGATTCTACTTGCATTTAATTAAAAAAATGCTCCATACTACATAGATCAGAGGGCATAATATAATTAATTTGTTTAAATTTAAAACTATATATATATATGTATGTATGTATATATATATATAGTTAATATATACGATTTATATATATATACACAATTTAATATGTGCACAAAAAACGCACTTGTTTGAATCCCTTTGCTGAAAATTTCATGGACAGAAGAAATGAGCAGTGAGAAAGTATTCATGAAAACAGCAAGGAAACTTAATCCGACGCATTATGAAGAAGGAGGCGGTGAAAATTTGACTTTCGCAGTATAAGAGAGATGGGAACACTGGGTAACCTATCGAGTTTCCGTCAACCGATGACGAAGCGGTGACTGGAAGAGGTAATAAAGAACAAACATTGCTTAGAGCTAGGAAGTTGTGGAGAGCTTTGATCACCATGTCTTTGCGGGAGACGGCACATAAAAGAAGAAACTAAATCAGATTCGGAAGTGAAGGTTTTGATGGCATTCAGTAAAGACTTCTAAACAGTCTGCATACCTTCGCCACAGATAATATATCCAGGCAGTTTGATATCACTGATGAGTTGCGCCAATTAACCATTTGAATTCAGTAGCTAACAACCAGCTTGTGACCCCCGGATCAAATACGGACAACGATTAATACTGAGTGATTATATAGGTTTCACTGAGCTTAGGGTAGAAAGATAAATTCTATGAGACTGTTTTCAGAAGAACTAAATCAGCACAAAAACGACAGAAACTCAACGAGCATTTTATTCAAAATACCGCTGTATCCGTTTAATCTTAACATTCTTTAATAGGACCGGAAGTGCTTACAATCATCATCATAATCAATATTGTTGATGTTATAAAACATTATACTCTGGTCTCTTGCCTCTAGATATCTTCACCCACATGTGATTTATTTCGGCTGAAATCTATAAATGCATTCGGGGCCTATTCCAGAAGGACTTTTAATGAACTTGCAGTCCTAGTTTGGGCAAAAAATGCTAAAACAGTGATTCCCAACGTGAGCAGTAGCTCACCCCTTAGGGACAGTTAATTCTAAACGAGTGTTAGGTATTCAGATTTGCTATAAGAGAACCGTATAATTTTTTACATGGTTGTAAGACAATTTTTTCGCCTTAAGCGAAATAAAACTTTAAAGTCTCAATTTACCTCAATAATTTTATACACGCTTTTGCTTATCTTTTCACCCCTGTATTGACGCATTGTAAAAAAAATATATGAAACTACGAGGATCAGTAAAACAGTAATGCCCTTTGTTTGATTTTATAAGAAACTAGCAGTATAGCCCGGCGTTGCTCGGGTGTAATGAAAGCTTTAAAACTAATCCATGGTCCTGGAGCTCAGACTATTTGGATGTTGGCACGAAAGACTAAAAAAGCAATAGTTGTTTCCAGTTAAAGCGAAACCGTAGACTGAAAGAAAAATGAATGGATGGAAGTCAAATTTTGATTTCCTGGTATCGATATCAAATAGGTTTTTTTCGTCGTAAACTTAATTTTGAAGACTAAATAAGTCCTCTGAGTAAATGGTATCATGGCTGAGACTAGGAACTACAATTATACCTACTTAGATCCAAGCCCGAAGCAAAAACTAAAATAAAAGGGCTGAAAAAATACAGACATACAGGCAGATAAACAGACACACACACAAACATATTGCCTTTATATATATATATATATATATATATATATATATATATATATATGTATTATCGATTTTCTACACTATTGTAAGAATTGCAACCTTGAAACTTCTGAATACCGTTTCTTATGTCTTTGTCTATGAGTGTATGACATTAACCCGATTTTTTCGATTACCGATTTTCGATATTTATCGGGTGTACCTCGACACAAGATCTAGTTAAGAACACTCGCAGACGCTTATAGTACAACTGTGTAAATTTTCAAGAAAATCTGTTCAGCCGTTTCGGAGTCTATAGGTAACGGGGACACACACACACAGACAAAGTTCCATTTATAAATAAGTTTAGATAAATAAGGAACAGAATCAGACATTTCAAATATTCAGATATAGCTGTACATAACATGTTCACATCCCTACTTCTCAGAATAAACATGATCTCTTTAATGGCTGTGTTTCAACTACGAATGATGGCATGTATCCCACAGTTTCAGAATATTTCAACAGGTTGCTTATGTAGCCCCCTCAGACTTCTATCTCTTTGGTTCAATGAAAAAGTTACTAAGGAGCAAACTTTATGGCGGCTTTGAAAAAGTTCTGTAAGAAATTGGTTACATCACTGGCTAGCTGAGATTTGTGAAACTTTGATATACGCCAATAGCTATATGAAACACTACGAGTGAAAGCGGTGGTCACTCTGTTGAGTAGTAGGCATGTGAACCAATGATGTATAGCATTATCTTGATGTACGATGTGTTTGTGTTCGTTATGTTTATATAATAAATCAAATTTTATTACTTTTTGTCTTACACTTGTACAATATTTGAATGGAGAAAAATACTGGCAGCCAAAGTCGTGATGATTCGATACTTTAGCATGATGATTACCGATTGGTTGTTCTTACCATAGCTTACTTCATGCGTTTGTTGTTATTTAAAATCAGTATCAACAGCTCCATAACCCATGAGAGTTGTAAGATCACCTACGTAACGCAGCCGTAATGCAGGCGTAGTGGATGTGCCTGGAACAAGGTAGACTGACGGTGTCCATTTTACTTCAGACTAGTTTTAATTTCAATTTGGCTCTTTAGCATTACCGATATGACCAAATTAGCACTAAAGCCCGGAGTTGGTCGGATGTAATGAAAGCTTTAAAACTAATCCATGGTCCTGGAGCTCAGATTCTTTGGACGTTGGCACGAAAGACTAAAAAGCAATAGTTGTTTCCAGTTAAAGCGAAACTGTAGACTGAAAGAAAAATGTATGGATGTAAGCCAAATTTTGATTTCCTGGTATCGATATCAAATAAGTTTTTTCGTCATGAGCTGAATTTTTCTCTGAGTAAATGGTATCATGGCAGAGACCAAAAACTACAATTACACCTACTCAGAGCCAAACACGAAGCAAAAACTAAAATAAAAGAGCTAAAAAAATACAGACATACAGGCAGATAAACAGACACACACACACACAAGCATCTTGCCTTTAATATATATATATATTCGATTTTCTGCACTATTGTAAGAACTGCAACCTTAAAACTTCGGAATATCGTTTCTCATGTCTTTGTCTATGAGTGTATCAAATTTGATTAAAATCGGACGTTGTCCTTCTATAACCCGATTTTTTTCGATTATCGATTTTCGATATTTATCGGGGGTACCTCGACACAAAAACTAGCTAAGAACACTCGCAGACGCTTATAGTACAACTGTGTAAATTTTCAAGAAAATCGGTTCAGCCGTTTCGGAGTTTATAGGTAACGGACACACACACATACACACACACACATACACAGACAAAGTTCCATTCATAAATAAGTTTAGATAATCACTCTAGATGAAGAATAATATTCAATTCAAAATCTTAAAGAAGGCAACGAGAAATCATTCCGTTAATTTAAATGTTGAATTGACCATTCACATATATCTAAATGAATAGCGTTTAAATCAACTGTTATATGACTTTGTTGTTCGGTATAATATAATTTGATATTTTAGTGTTTCAACCAGTGATATGAGCTAAGGATGTGCGTTGTGGTGCAGAGAATGTGCGTTGTGGTGCAGTGGATATCGGCTCAGAACGAGAAATCGGGGATCCGAGTTCGAATTCCAGTTGAATTCCATACTTTCACTTATGCCCAAATACCCTTGGGAAAGGTATTAATCCGTCTCTTCCCTTCAGTTATGGGTTAAATAACAGGACAGATTGGGTTCTATAGCCTTGGTAGGCAACCAGTTTACCACAGAAAGTAATGGCAACCTACTGCGGGATAATCATGTCTCGAAATAGACATGATCGCCCAAGCGTGTATCACGTATGGCACTTAACTGACTGACTGAATGATATGAGCTAGAACAATTCGATTAACATTTAGATATTGTCTTATGTGAAAGTCGTCTAATCCAGGGAGATATATAGTTATCTTGCTCATTGAAATAAAATGAATTCTTATAACTTCTTTTCTCTTTTTTTTACTTTTCATTCTTTATGTTGTATACCAATTCAAGGAAGAATAGCCTGGACCCAAAATTGAAGAACTTATCGGCTTTGCTGATAAAATACCACAACACGGATGCAATATTTTTTATTATTCTCTTCTCTTCAGTGACGTGTTGTGTGGGGTGGGAGTTTGGTCGGCGGTAGACACGAGCACGAATTGACGACTGTTGGTTCTCTCGTTGAACTTAATTGCCAAACAGTACTACTGACTGACAACTGACTTCACTTAAATAGACGTTCTCACTGACAACCGGCACCCTCAGTTGCATTTTGCTATTTTGCAAATTGCCGACTTTTTTGACTTTGATCGTCAAAACAAAATTTTAGCTTGGCCATTTGCATTCTACACTCACTGACAAAAAAAAATAACACTTCCAAAAATTTCACAGCCACCAAAAGAATATATAATATTTAGTTGGTTTTCAAAATTTATAAACACTTACAGAAATATACTTAATTAATTAATGCGTCGATGAGTGTGCGGCTATCACAGCAGCTATTGATCCTGAAATTTAAATCGGTATGACAAGTTCAAATTCCGCCTGTTATAGTACTTACGTTAGAAAAATGTCCTTGATTCCATATCTTCTCCCCAGTTTAAATATCAGGTTTGCCTATCGCCCGGTTTAGATTCCTGTCCGCTATATAGAACAAGAGAAGTTTATCCCTTGATGTCCGTTTATGATGAAGTTTCCAGTTTTTACAAGAAGAAGAAGATGATGATTCAAAACGGTCGAAACAGTAGAAATGATCTTCACCAGTTGTTCTGGGATCTACGTTGCTGATGAAAGGGAAGTAGTGAAGGTGGGTCCGGAACTCTGTAGCCTCTTAGTCACAAATAAATAAATGAATAAAAAAAACAAAAATCGTTCTCACATATACCCGCCATCATCCCTTGGGGTGGGTAGCAATCTGTTGTAGAGTGGAAATCAATGTACTACCTGCTCTCCCTTACTACTGTAATAATGAAATGCTCTTACTTATAAATATGTCAAGTAGCCACATAAAAGTAGGATTTGAGTAGTATTTGATGTACTCGTTTTTTTCTGTTTTGTAAATAAACCATTTCTTCTTTGTTTCCTCTACCCAATCTTCTGTTCCTTCGATACTCTCTAACTATGGCCTTTCTGATACTCGGCTATTTTGAACATTGCAATGCTAACATATAAAACGGCGTTTGAATAGCCGTATGGTAAAGGCTTTTGAAATCAGTCTTTCATATGGCATTTTATGTAGAATTCTGTTGCGGAATATTCATTTGAGGCAAAAGGAGCGAGAAAGATAACTTGAAAAAAAAAGGTGTCCAGGAAGAGAGATAGAGAACTGAAGAGGGAGAATACGAGGTAAAAATAGAAAGGAAAAATGGAGTTAAGATTTAGAGAGAATAAGAAATGGGGGAAACTGTAGAGTAAAAAGAGAGAATATAATGGATTCTTTTAAATGACAAAAATTAAACAATATCAGTAAAATAGGTTCTTTTTTGAAAAAAAATGGACTGGGAAAAAGGAAAAGTTATAAAGAACGAAAGAGTGGCCAAGTATGAAAGAGAAAAACACAGAATGAAAAAAGAGTAAGTGAGAGTCCATGAAAAAGAATGTGAAATCATTATAGGGAGAGGGGAATGAAACAGGGTGAGAAAAAAGTAACGGAATGAAAATGAGAAAGAGAATAAAAGAAAAAAGAGATAATGAAAATAGCAAGAGAGAAGCGATGAAAGAGCGTGAATGAAAGTAGAAAAAGCGAGACAATGAAAGATTTGAATAAAGAATTAAAGAGAGAGAGAGAGAAAGAAAAATTAAAGATAGAGAGAGAGAAAGAAAAATGAGAGGGCGAAAGTGAAATAAAATAGAAAGATATAAGAAAGATAATAAAACGAAATAGGTAGAGAGAAAATGAAAGAAAACGTCAAAGAAAGAGTGAATGAAAGAGTGAGAATGAAAGAGGATGACGATGAAGAAGAAGAAGAAGAGCAAAAACAACAACTGCAATAAAAATTTATTTGTTTGTTTACTTATTTGTTTAGGCCGCCTGTTGTACCTTTCCAGATCTGAAGGAATGGTGGCCTGAAAGACTCCGCAAGACAGTTACCGCCGTTCAACGTCTGAATAGTCGCTAATTGTATTTCCAGATCTCACATCTTGGATCGACTGGTAGCGTTGGGGGTCAGACCGCGTTGTAGGAGTGTGGGCTGACATCTAAGTGATTTTGACGTCCATGCAAAACCTGTCGTGCAGGCGAAAAATGCCGAATCATCAGTACACGAAAGATGACTACTACTAAACACAACATCAGCAAAAATATTAAAACATATCAAAATTATTTTTTATGTATATAAAATAGAATAATGTCAGAAGGCATATTCTAGAAAAGAATAGAAGGAAAACCCAAAACAAATAAGATAAATAAATAATTTTTGGAAATGCTGATAACTATACGTTGGTGCAAATATTTGCTTCCAGTACACACACACACACACACACACACATACACACACACATATATATATATATATATATTTGCTTCCAGTACACACACACACACACACACATATATATATATATATATATATACACACATATGAACCCACACACGTATGTACACATATAGATATATACATGATGCAGACTTATTTACAGTGTATTTACATAACAAACACGCATACTCAGACAAGCACGCAAACTATTTGATCTGTAGATAGGACGTTAACAAGTACTACCACTCCGAGCCAGAATGAACATAGGAGTAATGGCAATTAAGGAGTAACTCCACATTCCCCAAGACTCCAAAGAATAAATTTAGAGTTTGAATTTGAGTTTTACTTAAAGGTATATCAACCTCTGTGGGTTATTTAATGCCAAAAATATGGGGTTTTAAGGTATTTTTTTAATGTTCGGTTATAGCGAAAAGGTTGATTTACTCAGATTTTGAAGAATTGTTCTTTCATTCTAGAAAACTGAAGATGTCTTCTAGTTTTGTATTCAAAAATGTATTGCTGGTAATAATTTTTCCTTTAAAAATGTATTATTGTCATAATTTTTTGCCTTCAAAAATGTGTTATGCAAATAAATTTTTCCTTAAAATGAATTGTTGGTAATATTTTTCCTTCAAAAATGTATATTTTTCTATAAAAGTCTATTTTTACGAATATATTTCTATAAAAGTCTATTTTTATACTTTCATAGTGTTTTAATCTCAGTTTTGGGGTTAACTATTTACCCATAGCTGAGACCCTAACAGATGCTACCACTCCGGGTCAGGGTAGACCTAAGAACAGTAGCAATTAAGAGGTGGTTCCATTCTCCTCACAACCTATCAATCAGAGGCTTTGCTGCCGGATGCAGTTTACCATCATACCCAGGATCAGTAAATTTAGAGTCAAACCACCGGTTGCAGTGTATATATCATAGTCAATGTGTCTGTGTGTCAGTCTGTTTATTTGTATAGTTATCAGCATTTCCAAAAAGTGTGGTTGGCCTTCACCACTGTAAATATATCATCTCTATAGATAGTTCGATATATATATATATATATATATATATATGGTGTATCACAAATACTTTTACAAACATTGGAAGCAGGTTCCTCACACCAAAACAAGCACAAAAGTCTATATATGTCCGAAAATCATTCATTTTTAGGTTTAAAGAAAGTTTACCATCTATCTACTAATGAGTTTCTTTTTTTCTTTCTAGGTGTGTTCATATATTTTTCTCTCGTTCATATCTACCTCAGTATGTCTGTCTGTCTATCTATCTATCTATCTATCTATCTATCTATCTATCTATCTATCTATCTATCTACCAGTTGTTGCGGTATCTATCTGTCTATCTGTTCTTTCTTTGTTTCTTTATTTCTTTCTAGCTCTATCCCTTTTAATTTTATAGTGTCGTGCCTTATCACACACTTTTGTCCGTTTTTTGAAAAGTAGGTGTCGAGCTTTCTGCATTTGTATTTCGTGCACTGATGCAGTCATCTTTTCCTCGCAAGTTTATTCTAAGCGCTCTGAGTATCAAACTATCTATTTTTGTTATTTACTTAAAGGCCGTGAAAGGCGACCATAAAGTCTGATGTCAGCTCGCTTCCTATGTATTCACAAAACTGCTATTATAACTATTTGTAAATAGTATGTAAATAAATTATTCTGTAATTATCAGTTTTATTTGTCTATCAAATATATAATTTTTTTACAACATGCAATTTCTATCGATAAGTACTAAACATGAGTTTAGAAGACATAATGTATTGTTGGCTGCAAAATGCAACATCCGACATGCAAATTTCAAGCTTGAGATACCAAAATGAAGTAAGTACAAAAGTTTTATTATCTAGGAAGTTTTAACAGAGGGCGCAAAGTGTAATAGTAAAAGGCGCATTTAGATAGAAAAAAAGGTGCCTTCCAAACGTTAATCAATACGTTAAGAAAGAGGAACATTAATGTTACAATCACAAAAGAGTATTGAACTGTAACGTATTGTCCATCCTTCTATATGCCGATGAATACTAGGCAATCTCCTCACAGAGGACGTAGAAACTTGAAGTTACAGAAGGATGGTAAGGATATATCATGAACTAAACATGTGATCAATGAAGTTTTGAAGAAAATGGAAACAAAAAAGAATTTTTATACTTAACTTCAGAAAGAGAAAGTTGAAATTTCTAGGGTTCTAACGAGAAAAGAGGGCTTAGGAAATTTAACACTCATATAACATAATGAAGTCAAGAGGTACAGAGGAAAATAGTGCATAAGCTACCTAACAAGCTTGTGTAAATGCACGGCAGAAGAGAGTTTAGGAAAAATAACAAAAAGAAAATATATTAAGAACTACAAAGAACAGGAAATTATGATCATTCTCTTGAATGAACGCAACAAAGAAGAAAAAACAATGAAATGCCTTCCCAAAACTAATCAATGTATTAAGAATGCGGAACATTATGTAAGAAACACAAAAGATTATTGAACGATTATGTAATTACAGTGTACATATATATGGCGGTGAATGCTAGGCATTCTCCTCACAGAGGATGAAAAAAACATGAAGCTACAGAGAATGGTAAGAATACCATTTACTGAACGTGTGAGCAACAAAAGAAGAAGAAGAAGTATATTTGTAAAATTGGTAAATAGCAACAGCCAATACTCAACTGTAGTTGAAGTTGAATTTGCATTCCACATTTTTCCGATTCCAATGCAATTGCTGCAGCTTTGCTTTCTATTGGTGCATATCTGCGCTCAGCGTCGGTGCAAAATCTTCTGCCTGCAAATATTAGGCGCCATCCTTCCGGACAAGAGATCGGTACCTTCTCGTTTGTGCATGGGCAATACTTTTGTAGGAGCAGGAAACCCATTACTTCTTTACTCCAGTCGGGAGCAAGGCATGCCATTCTGTAGGCTCTGATTGGCTGATGATTCTAGTGTGAATACTGTGCTCAATAAATGTAAGCATAATATCCACCCTATGACTGTTCAAGAAAGGGACATGTATTTGGCTAAAAACCAGTTTATTTTTGTCTGCCAACTGGACGCTAGCTGGAAACATCCTTGCGAAGGTGAGTCTCACACTCTTAACTGTTCATCTCCCTCTCCCTCCCATCACGTGAGAGTAATGGCCTTTGAGGGGATATGAGTCCTTTGTCGCCCGGCTGATTGTATGCGAGTAATCTTGACAATGCTCGTGCGAGCTTTTTTGGCTGGGCAACGCTGGACGATGTCTGGTTTTCTTTAACACGCGGGACATGCGTATTTGTCTCCTGTGCGTACGTGATACTTGGATCAGGGGGCTCAGGTAGAGAGCACTAAGGATGGGAGTAGGGATTGCAGGTGTTTGAAGCTTTCTGAGAAGTTGGCGGTTCCGAATGGTGATCCTGCCTTATCCATCTATCTTGATTCGGTACTG
Organism: Ascarosepion bandense; assembly: GCA_037127315.1. Lineage (NCBI taxonomy): Eukaryota > Metazoa > Mollusca > Cephalopoda > Sepiida > Sepiidae > Ascarosepion > Ascarosepion bandense. The sequence goes on along the minus strand of JBBBDQ010000460.1, from coordinate 3,271,596 downwards.
ACTGTTAGATAGCGTCTCAACAACTGTACCTGTTGTATCGCAACTGTGAGTGGTTAGACGTGGTATTGATAATATGTCCCCTCTTTCAAGAGGAAGCAGGGTATGGGCTGTACGGTTGTATCTTTCTATCAGGCGGGCATTACATTGAGACTGGTTTTTTTCAGGATATTGAGCCGCAACTATCGACTTCGTATGTGGCTTGTATAGCCTGGGTTGGGATGGTCTAAAACACGTAGACGACAGTGTAGTAGAAGTTGTGCTGGGGATAGTCCAATGGTTTGGATGGCTGTGTTCCTGTATTGAAGGATGGCTCGTGCTGCTTTGTTATTATCTAGCGATCCTTGAGTTCCTGTGTTACTATGTAAAATGTGAGTCCGGTTTCATAAGATCCCGGATAGGTAGCATGATTGAACCTAATGATGCCCATGTTACTTGATTGACTAGGCCAAACAATAATTTACAGACCAAAATGTCTACGTTAATGAGGGAAGAGGTCTTGGAAGAAAAAAATCACTGGAAAACTTATGGCAAATAGTCTTAATCTTTGGTTGATTATCATAAAATTGTCTATACTTCTGAGATAAGGTAGTATTTACATTATTTACACTGTTTGGACTATTGTCCCCATTTTTATTACCATGCCCCTGCTATTCTCCTCGGGCTTCTCGATAAGGTTCAGAGGAGGGTCTGTAATGTGATAGATACCAATTTAGCAGACCGCCTGCAGTCTCTCTCCCACAGGCGCGATGTGGCTTCCCTGTGTCTCTTCTATAAATACTTTCACGGCTTCTGCTCCGATGAACTTAGATCACTGGTGCCCCCTAGATACGAATTTGCACGAGATACTAGATTAGCAACTAGATCCCACCCTTTTACAGTGAAACTGATAAAATGCAATCGCAACTTCTACTCCAACAGTTTCTTTTCTCGCACTTCCCGACTGTGGAATTCCCTTCCACATGATTGCTTCCCCGACGGCTACAATCTCCAGGAGTTTAAATGTAAGGTTAATAGACACCTCCTAACACACTAACTTGCACCCATTCTATCAAACACTCTTCCCATCTGCCCAACCCTCATCCTCGGTATCCTTACCCATCTATCACCTTCCTCCTGACATTCCCTATGTCTAACCACTCCTTCTCTTTACCTTCCCCTATGTAGCCCCATGTGCAATAGTGGCAGTGGAATGCCTTGCTTGGGGTGAAACGATTAAAAAGAATGTTTTGGCTTCAAGAACACATGGGTCAGTGGGTATAATCGTTGGTTAGTTCCAGTGACATGACTCAAAGAATTTTGTGTTCAATACCCGGCTGCAGAAGTGGTGAACAGATAACTTAAAGAGTTGATTTAAAGGGAGATAACTACATGACATCTGGCAGTGGCATCGAACATGGAATGAAAATTATGTAACTCTGGTCGAAATAAACGTTTTCGGTTCAAAATTTGTACAACCTGAAGAAGACCGGAGCGCACGACAACTGAAACGTCATAAACATGACAATAAAGATGAGAAAAACAGACCAAACAGCGTAAATAATGTATCATAAAATTGTCACGAGAAATTTAAGAAACTCTTTCCTCAATTTGGAAGTTGTCATCAATTATGAATCGTCTGCCAAATACAAACCACACCAATATTTTTGGAGGTTTTTTTTTTAATTAATTCTTATTTTATACATTTTCAGTTATTACATGTGTTGTATTTTTGCGATAATTTTTTTCTGAATTCTCCACATGCTGACGACATTCCTAAGACTTTAGCTTCATTATTTTTCCTTATCTGACCTTGACTATTGAAGCGCTCATATCTTTTCTATTTATTTTTCTTTTGTCGTGATCGGCAATTTTTTATTTATTATTTCCTCTTTTCCTGTTTTCTCGTTCATAATCTCCTGACTTCTTAATTGTCCTGTTCAGAGCGAAAGTCTTAAAGGCGCCATAATCTGACATCGGAGATTAAGAATTATTATAGGACGGATTTAAATAATCTTTAGATTTTTCCGACCGTTTTTACAACTATATCCCCATCCTCAGCTTAGGGAGATTTCCTAGACGGAGGTTTTTCCTGGGACTGACATGATATTATTCTTCGTCGTTTTAGCCCTCTTCGTCATCTCTATTTCAGAAGGCAGAATTCTATTTCCCCGCGATCTTTTTCATCGGTGTTGTCTTCTTCATCTTCCATTTCATCTTTAGCTCCTGTCGTTTTGCTATCGGAATAGAAGAAAAATAAATGGCTGTTTTGAAACAGATTTTTAAATATTGTAAATCGGCTCAAACATAAATTTAAGTCAATGCAAGCACTATTGAAGTCAAAACAATGTTAGAAATGATCTCGTAGTAAATTTATTCTGTTACGATAAAAACACGGCTCAAGAGAGTCGATAAATTACCAGAAGACATTTTCGACCATATTATTCATATTTCTGAAAAACACTGTTTTGAGGATTATCCTACGTTGTATAGTAAGGTGGGATTCTATTCAGGATTGTAAAGGGATCAGCCATTAACACTATGTGTCTCACTATTTATCTTTGTTTAGCGAATCCGGAATAAATTCGTTTGTTATCATAATTGGCATCCCTGAAAAAACTTGTTAGATTTACCGAATTCTGGTATAATCCTGAGCATAAATATCGCGTCAGCATAAATATTCCTTGTTTCTGTGTCTTTAACGAAATGGCACGGTTCTTGTCCTATTTCCGGTCTGATTCTGCTGCGCTCTCTGTTTCTAATGGTGACAGACTTAACATCTGTATTTATCCCCGGTTCATATATTCAACGCTAATGTATTTTATATTTTCATGCTTTGACCCTAGCTTGGGAGTTCACTATTTGCCCATAGCTGGGACACTCTAATAGACGCTACGGGTGAATCTGGGAACAGCAGCAATTAAGAGGTGGTTCTACGATCCTCAAAATTTCCCGATCGGAAGCCTTGCTGTCTGATTTAGTTTGTCTTCATACTCAGGATGGTTCCGAGGTGTACGCACCTATTCATTCACAGCCTACCTTCTATGAAAGCTGATGGGGTATACGTCGGACAAGACCTTTTCATCATATTATTCGGTGAATTATTCGATCGAAAAGAGCTAAGGGAACCAAAACAGCCTAAGTTATAATTCGGACTGACCATTACAGTTTTAATATTAATGTTCACCCAATACAAGGCCCAGGACCCACTCAAAGTAGAGGGTTCTTATGTCGTGTTGTATGAGCTTAGAAATAGACCAAAGGTGAAGTTAATGAAGCTATGCAGGAAAGACAACAGTTACACCTAGACTTGAAGAAGTGCATCTAGCAGGGCAAAACCCATACTGATTATCGCTTAGGAGATTGTACCTGTTGATTATAGATCTGAAGAGCTTTCTGGTTACACTAAGGGGCTTGATTATGCGACAGGCATGGCCGTCCGAGCACTCAGTTGACATATTCCATAGACTTGGGAAGCATCCCTTCTTCAGGCTGTGGTTAAATAGTTTGGCCAGAATTGGACATAACTCTGGTTCTGATATTTTTACGACCAACTACTGGGATTTTTCCATCTTTTTAGAATTAAGGCTTTTAGTTACACTATTTACCTCCGATGGTATGCTATAATAAACAATTTCCATTTTATTTATTCTTATAAGACATACCTATTTTTTTTTTTGTTCTTTAAAGCGTTTCCAAGAAACTGTCTGCGATAATCCGGCCCCCGGAGCATACAATGATCCCCGAACATCCCTTCAATTTAGCAAAAGAATCAGTGGAATAAAACAAAGTCCCTTTGGCCAAACCGCTGTGCGCTTTCAAAATGACATTCAAAGAAAAAAGGAACCCGGTAAGTGGTTTTCAAGTTTTAATTTATTTTATTTAACAAAAAAAAAAAAAGAAAAAAAAAAAAGAAAGAATAAAACAAAACACGGACGTGCTGTCTGGTGCAACGGATATCGGCTCGGAATGAGATATCGGTGAGCTGAGTTCGATTCCAGTTGAACTCGTTGCATTCATTTACGCACAAATTCATTTACGCACAAATACCTTTGTAAATGATATTAGTCCATCTCTTTTCCCTATGGGTTCAAATAGCAGAACAGATTGGGCTTTATAGTTTTGGTTGGCAACCAGTCTACCGCAGAAAGAAATGGCAACCTACTGCGAAAAAATCTGCCTCGCCAGTCATGTCTCTTTGGAGACATGATCACCCAAATCAGTATCACGTATGTTACTTAACTGACTTATTAATAAAAAGACAAACAAATAACGTAATTCTTCTTCTTCTATGTGATGTGTCTATTCGAGACGTAGGCAATCATGGCTCTCCACAATTTCCTGTCCTTCGTAGGCGCTTAATAACTTTTTATTTTTTTTATTTTTCATAAAACACGTTCCACTAAACATTTGCTCAAACTCACCAGGTCATTTGCCCTTTGTCCTTCTTTTGCCCTGTGGATATCAAATTTTCCGAACCCTCTTTCCTCATTATACACCCTAGAAATGTCAAAAGTCTCTTCCCGATGATTTTTAGTTTCCATTGTCCTTAGCACTTCGTCTTTTAGACATGTTATTCTCAACCTTCTTCTGCAGAACCGCATATCTATTGCCTCAAGTATTTTTTAAATGTGGTGAGACTGTCCACATCGGAAGGCCGATATTACATATAAACAATCCCGGACACTTTTACTTTGTTTCTAACAGAATTTTCTTAATACTTGATACTTTGTTTAGGTTTTCGAAGGCATCTTTCACTATCCCATGTACACATGTTCAATTATTGCTATTCACAGCATCTTAATGCAGAACCATATTTATCTTACCTCATGTCTCTTTATCCCTGGGGATATTGTCCAGCATTTATTATCATAGAGGAGAACTGATATTTCTTAACAGTTCAGTAAGCTTTTATTTGTTTCTAACGAAATTTTCCAGTTTCTTAATACCTTGCTTCGCGTTATTTCATTTGCAGTTACACTTTATTTATAAAACATCACTATCTTAAATTACTTTTTTATTGTACAAGTAGACGAGTTTAAATATAACGTCGAGATAATGTTTCCTGTTCGGTAATAGTCTTCACATCGCAGAAAATTTAACAGAATATTTATTATTGAGAAGTGGACTTTCATGGCAGATAAATCATATCGACTTTTGATGAGGCATTAGACAATTGGTTCGGTTAGCTTTAGATTTCATACCTAAATATCGCATTCAAAAAAGCGGAGCACAATTAATGTCCGCCACATCGTTTTGAAACACTGCTTCTCTCATAAACATCAAAGTTAAGCAACGGCAAAGCTACAAAGTACCACTATAGGTGACTGCTTAGGAACACCAGGTACTGCAAACTTGGATGTGCGTCTAATATAAATGATTTACAGTTACATCACTTTGAAACACCATTTTCTGCATGATCATTGAAGTTAAGCAATGTCGAAACTAGCCAATGCCAAGATAGGTGACTGCTTAGGAACACCAGGTACTGCAAACTTGGATGTGCGTCTAATATAAATGATTTACAGTTACATCACTTTGAAACACCATTTTCTGCATGATCATCGAAGTTAAGCAATGTCGAAACTAGCCAATGCCAAGATAGGTGAAAGCTTGGGAATACCAGGCATTGCACACTTGGATGTGCGACTGGTATAAATGGCTTACAGTCACATAACTTTGAAACAGCGGTTCCTGTATGATTACTAAAGTTAAACAATGTCGAAGCTCGAAAGTACCAAGATGGATGACCGAATGGAAATACGAAGTCCTTAAAACTTGGATGTGCGACTAGTATAAATTGCTTATAGTCACTTCACTTTGAAACACCGGTTCTCGTATGATCACTGAAGTTAAGCAACGTCGAAGGTAGTCAGTACCAAGATGGGTGACCACATGGATAACTCTAAATTTGGTTGTGAGGATACTATGATTTACGGCCACATCACGTTAAAACTCCGGTTTCAGTTTGATTCAGTTAAGCAACGTCGAGCCTGATTAGTACCTAGATAGGTGACCACTTGGGAATAACAGATACTGTACGCTTGGATGTTCTGGTACTATAAATAGCTTACTGCCACATCACGTTGAAACAATAGTTTCCATAACATCACCGAAGTTAAGCAACGTTGAGATTGGTCAGTACCTAGATAGATTAGCGCTTGTACGAGCTGCTATAAGCTTAGATTGTGACAGTGGCGTAATGGATATCGCCTCGGAACGGGAAATCGGAGAGCCGAGTTCGAATTCTAGTTAAATTCTTTGTATTCACTTACGTGCAAATACCCTTGGAAAAAGTATTAATCCGTTGCTTCTTCCTCCAGCTTTGGGTTAAATAACTGAACAGATTGGGTTTTATAGCCTTGGTAGGCAACCAGTTTACCGCAGAAAGTAATGGCAACTTACCGAGGGAAAATCTTCAGCTTGTTAGTCATGTCTATTTCGAGACATTATTGCCCAAGCGTGTATCATATATGGCACCTAAGTGACTGTAATCAATAATGGTTCAGAATTGTTAACCAGTGAAATGGGTTCCAATTCTAGTTGGGTTCGTTATATTTACTGACGCACAAATAACATTGGGAAAGGTATTAATTCAACTCCTCTCCCCAACTATGGGTTAATTAGTAAAACTTGTATCACTTGTATTATTTTCGACTAATGATAAATAGCATCACGGTTCAATTATTTCCATTAGTTTTGTCTTGTAGAAGATTTAAATTTCTGTCTTCGAGAGATTGAATTCTTAACGGTTTGGCAAGCGAACGCAAGCAACATAACTCGACTATATTCTGTAAAAAACGGTTTAATTTCTATTTTTGTCTTCAGAAATTGAATTAAATCAACTTTACAGTGTTAGCTGCTTGTGGTAAGTCAACTGGGATTCAGTCCATTTTTCAGTTTGTTTTTGTGAAATTTCTTGGAAATTATTTTATTTATTTTTTCGTCTTTTGGCCGTCTTTGTTTTTTTTTCGTCACTTAATTTGTGTAAATAATTTTGCTATTCAAGGGTATTTTCGACTAATGATAAATAGCATCACGGTTCAATTATTTCCATTAGTTTTGTCTTGTAGAAGATTTAAATTTCTGTCTTCGAGAGATTGAATTCTTAACGGTTTGGCAAGCGAACGCAAGCAACATAACTCGACTATATTCTGTAAAAAACGGTTTAATTTCTATTTTTGTCTTCAGAAATTGAATTAAATCAACTTTACAGTGTTAGCTGCTTGTGGTAAGTCAACTGAGATTCAGTCCATTTTTCAGTTTGTTTTTGTGAAATTTCTTGGAAATTATTTTATTTATTTTTTCGTCTTTTGGCAGTCTTTGTTTTTTTTTCGTCACTTAATTTGTGTAAATAATTTTGCTATTCAAGGGTATTTTCGACTTTTACTAAGTTAAAACTTTGTAAGCCTCAGTCACTTTTTTTTTTTTTTTTTTTTTTTTTAATTGGAGTAGATAGTTTCTACTATCGCCCGGTCTCACACTCAACCCCCTTCTTTTGAATGAGTTTAGAGGTGATCACCTTGTTTCTTGTTTAGGAAGGGGTTCCCGGTTCATCCCCTTTCTCTGGTCTTGGTGTTAGTTCAGCTGGAAGCTCTTTGCAGTTACGGAGTATGGTGGCAAAGTCTTTACATTCTGAGGGTACCGGGTTGGCAGTTTCCTGGTTGCTGCTTCCGACTGGTAGTTAGGAGCCCGAACTCTTGCGTAGCGTCTTGAGAGGCTGCTCTGATCAACAGTTGAATAATACCGGGGTTCTTGTAGTGCCATATCGCGCATGGACGGGCGTCCCTGCATGAACGTTCGGTGGGCAACCCCGAGGCCACATTATGTTGTAGGCCGCGCCAGTCTCCATCCTTCACAAGTTGCAAATGATTGACCGACTGATTCTATTCTAAGACCACTCCTTAACTGAATTACTATGGAAAAAAGCAAACATAATAACAAAACTAAACCAGCTCATTTGAAAACGCCCAAACCTGTCTGCATCTCTTTCACTAACATACGCGGCATCCGCACCAACTTCCCCAGCGTAGATTCTTTCCTCCATAATAACTCACCTGATATATTAGCCCTATGTGAAACTAATCTTAACCCTTCTATCCCCTCATCTGAGTTCTGCGTTCCTGGATACCTTCCCCTCTTCAGGAAGGACTCCAATGTTCATATGCATGGGCTTGGTGTCTATGTCAGCGAACACCTTCCCTTAGCTAGGGTGTCATCTTTTGAATCCCCAGATCATTCTTTCATGTGCTTCCGCCTCTCACTTCTCCGCTCGATTAGCTATCTCTTCTTTCTGTACCGCTCTCCTTCCTCCCCTGACTGTTCATTACTTGACATCATTTCTGACAATATTGACAAAGCCATTTCTACCCATCCCTCTGCCCATGTATTCGTGTTTGGTGACTTTAACGCCCACCACACCAAGTGGCTGAAGAACGCTGTCACTGACCCTACTGGTGTCCACACCATGAACTTTTCAATCACCCAATCGCTTACGCAAGTAGTGGACTTCCCCACGCGTTTCTCCGACAACCCTAACGGAAGGAACTCACTTCTAGACCTCTGCTTCACTTCCATCCCAGACTCTTGCACTACCAGACAACTCTGCCCACTTGGAAACTCTGACCACACTGTAGTGTCCGTCAATATTTCACTCCACTCCCGCCCGACCCATGAAACACAGATAAGTAGAATATCATACTGCTATCAAAGAGCAGACTGGGATTCGTTCCGAGACTTCCTCTGTGACATCCCTTGGAACAACGTCTTTAGTCTTCCCATCGAAGAATGTGCATCCGAGGTCTCCTCCTGGGTTAAGGCTGGCATTGATGCCTTCATCCCTGCTAGGAAATTCCAGCTTAAATCTCATTCGTCTCCATGGTTCTCACCCGCTTGTTCGGCTGCCATTGCCCACCGGAATCATTTCTTCCGACTTTATCGTAACTATGCGTCGGAACAAAACAGGCGCCTTTTCACTTCAGCTCGTAATAAGTGTAAAAAGATACTTAACGAAGCTAAGATGTTGTTTGCTGCCAGAATGAAGCAACGCATAGCATGCTCTAAATTCGGCTCTAAAGACTACTGGCGACTCTGTAAAAGAGTACTTAACAAGAGCAAGTCCACAATACCCCCGCTAATCAACAAATTTGAGGTCCTCACCTCCCCAGCAGATAAGGCTGAATGTTTTGCCCGCAGATTCTCGAACAATTCGAGTCTGGACTCGTCTGGAGTTTTTACACCCGACTTCTCACCTAGAACCGAGGCACAACTGAATGATGTCCACATTACACCTTCGCTTGTCTCTAAGATTATCTTAAAACTTGACCCTCACAAAGCGAGCGGTGGTGACGGAATCCCAACCATAGTCTTAAAGAAATGTGCCCCTGAACTCTCCTCTATCCTTTCTAAGCTCTACAACCTCTGCCTATCTACTTCCTGCTTTCCTGCCTGTTGGAAATCTTCCTCTATAGTTCCTATATTTAAAAACACTGGAGAACCCTCTGACCCTGCAAATTACCGCCCTATCAGCCTTCTTCCGATCTTTGGCAAAGTGTTCGAAGCCATTATCAACGCCGAGGTGGTTCAGCATCTCACAGCATCACAGGCTCCTCTCGGACAAGCAATATGGTTTCCGCTTCACCAGGTCTACTGCTGATATGCTAACGACCATCACCGAGTACATATACCAGGCACTCGACAGGAATGGCGAAGCTCGAACCGTTGCATTGGATATATCTAAGGCGTTCGACAGAGTTTGGCATGCTGGCCTTCTATGTAAACTGCGGAGCTATGGTATAACTGGACATTTGTTTGAACTAATTCAGTCATTCCTCTCTAACCGCACAATGAAAGTGGTATTAAACGGACATGCCTCTCAGAACTACCATACAAACGCAGGTGTCCCCCAAGGCTCCATCTTAGGTCCTACACTCTTCCTGATATATATTAATGATCTCCCTGATTCCATAAGAACCCAAATAGGTTTGTACGCCGATGACACCACAGTTTACTCTCGTCTCCAACAAAAATCTGGTGTAGGCGTCAAAGCTAAACTTGCAGTCGAGATTGAAAAAGACCTCCAATCCATATTGGACTGGGGTAAGAAATGGCTAGTAAATTTTAATGCTTCTAAAACGAAGCTACTGTCAATTAACCATCATCGACAATCTCACCTACCTCCCATTAGCATGGACCAGGCTTGCCTCCCAGAGAGTAAAACACTACGCCTCCTTGGTCTCACACTTTCAGCGGACCTCAAATGGAATGACTATATCGAATCCATTGCTAAATCCGCTGCTATGAAAGTCGGTTCTCTGTGTAGGGCCCGGAAGTTTTTTCCGTCTAAATCTATCCTGCACATTTACAAATCTACCATCCGCCCGTGCATTGAATACTGCTGCCATATCTGGTCGGGTGCCCCTGCAGTTCTCCTCGGGCTTCTCGATAAGGTTCAGAGGAGGGTCTGTAATGTGATAGATACCGACTTGGCAGACCGCCTGCAGTCTCTCTCCCACCGGCGAGACGTGGCTTCGCTGTGTCTCTTCTATAAATACTTTCACGGCTTCTGCTCCGATGAACTTAGATCACTCGTGCCCCCTAAATACGAATTTGCACGAGATACTAGATTAGCAACTAGATCCCACCCTTTTACAGTGAAATCGATAAAATGCAGCCGTAACTTCTACTCCAACAGTTTCTTTCCTCGCACTTCCCGACTGTGGAATTCTCTTCCAAACGATTGCTTCCCCGACGGCTACAATCTCCAGGAGTTTAAATGTAAGGTCAATAGACACCTCCTAACACACTAACCTGCTCCCATTCTATCAAACACTCTTCCCATCTGCCCGACACTCATCCTCGCTATCCTTACTCATCTATCACCTTTCTCCTGACATTCCCTATGTCTATCCACTCCTTCTCTTTACCTTCCCCTATGTAGCCCCATGCGCAATAGTGGCAGTGGAATGCCTTGCTTGGGGTGAGATGATTAAAAAAAAAAAAAAAAAAAAAAAAAAAACTAAACCATTATCTTTAAAAATAAAAGAAATTTGCCTGCAAAATATTTACATTTCGACTATAATAATCCACTGGGTTTGAGATTATGCTAAACCAAATTAACCAACCCACAATGACTATTGATAAACGATTATATATATATATATATATATATATATATATATAACCAACAATTACAATGCATTCAGAATATTTAAGTACGTCCCAAAACAATGTGATTGATCATGACAAGAAATGACATCTTTATTAGTCTAACCACGAAGGCAAGGAATGGAAATAAGAGACTAGATAAAGAAGAGTTCCTCAAAATGGAAAACAACTGTTGTTCTCCTTAAGAAAAGACAACTGTTGTTTCCCTACAAATGTATAGGGATTCATTTTTTAATGCAAAGTGAATCCAGGAAAAACTTATTCTTTCGCGTTGTTTATTGATGTTTGTTGAATTACGATAAGAGTGGCGGTTATGGAAAGCATGTAAATTAAGATAAAATAATTACTAGTAAAAGATTAAATTAAAAAAATTCAATTTTATATAAATTTCCGAATTGACTGCTTAATCATTTAAGTTTTTCAATAAGGAAAAATATCTTTTACTGTTTTAAAGGCCAAGAGTGTAGTATATCTGTTATCAGAGAGAAATGTTAGCACAGACCGTTGAATCCCAGTTCCGACTCAGGCTACTCTGTTCACTGTTGTACAAACCTCTTTGAGAATCCATCTTTTCTTCGCACAACTATGAGTTAAGTAGTTAGACGGAGTTCTCTAGCCTCGTTTGACAAACAGTCTAAGACAAGGACACTTTTGAATTCAAAACAAGTTGTTCGTTGGTCAGTTCCACACTAGAACCTACTTGTTAGAAAACTACAGCAGCGTCACCTATCGGGAGGTAGACAGAGCCCGATGTTCCAGAGTGTGTCTACATGAAAAAAATTGAAGACTCTACGGGATATATATATATATATATATATATATATATATATATATATATATATATACAGTGTATCGAGGCAGCAAATAATTTTTAAACATATACTGTTAAATATAAGAGACAATGAATGTCTATTACGTTTAATCATGAGCTGTTCAAAACGTTGTATTTTGGCTTTAATTTCAGATGAAAATAAAGACAAAAATTCTCCAACATTTGGATAATTTTTAATATATAATAGATATTTAACAATATATATATATATATATATATATATATATATATATATATATATCGACTCAAAACATCGTTTAGATTCGTTATAAATTAGTCATTTCTATTAGCTAAATTAGCTCATTTCTTCAGACCACACTATATTCTTTTCATTCGGTATAAATATTTTCCCGAAATAAACATTTCTTTAAAATGAAATGGAAAACCAGTAACATGATTTAAAACAGAGACCTTAGCGTTATCTCAGTTGGGAATCTCTAGACCGGTCGAAGAAAAATTTATTGCGGGAATATATTTATGCCGAATGGAACAAATATAATGTGGTCTGATGAAATGAGCCAATTAATTCATAGAAATGAATTAAAATTTATAACCAATCTAAATGATGTGTTGATTTTTTCTTTATAAATATCATATTGCTGTGGATAACATCCATTGCGCTCTCTATACAGATCAAACACTTAATATTTTATATTAAGTAGGTCTTGTTGGATTGTCATCGCTAATCACGGACTTGACATCTGTTCCTATATATAAATATACCCATATATATATATATATATATATATATATATATATATATATATATATATATATATATATATATATTTTCTAAACATCTTCTATTAAATATAAGAGACAATGAATGTCTATTAAGTTTAATCATGAGCCGTTCTAAACGTCGTATTTTTGCTTTAATTTCAGTTGAAAATAAAGACAAAAATTCTCCAACATTTGGATAATTATTTATTGGTTTTCTTCTAAGCTTTCGGCTCACATGAGCCATCTTCAGAGAGGTAGTTTAAACTGAAATATTATAAAATCCATCATCACTGACGATTTTATTTTGTGTTGACATAAAACTCCGCTTGGCAACGGCAATAGTTACCAAAAATAATAAACGTAGTTCTTAAGTTTGCGATGCGGTTTTATGACGTCACACCGCGGGATAGCGCGGAATGACAACAAAACCATGTAGTCAAATACAATGTAATATGTTTTAGTTTAGTGCTTGTTGGGTTATTATAGACTATGAGGTCAATTGTTTTAAACTTTTTATAATATATAATGAGTTTAATTTGATTATTACTTTTGACTGGTTTAACATTTCTACGTATTATGTTTTTGAGAGTTTTTTCATCTTGTTTATAATTATTATGTATTTGGTTGCAATAGTATAAGTTAATAGTGTTATGTTTATTTTGATGTAAACCATTATTATTAATATTATCATTATTGTTAGAGCTATTGTTAATTTTGTTGAGATACATTTTAATTTGTTGATCAATAACGGAGTTAGGAAATCCATTATTGACTAGTGTTTGCTTAATGTTGTGTAATTCTTTATAAAATATAGATTTGGAAGAAGATATCATTTGTGTGCGTTGAAGTAAGTTTTTTATAACAGCTAAATTGTATCGTTGGGGGTATTCACTATTATAATTATATAGAGAAGTAGTAAATTTATGTGCGCTAGAATCAATGAATACATCAAGGAATGGGAGTTTGTTATTAATATTAAGTTCTAATGTAAATTTGAGGACGGAGTGACTTTCAAATTTGTTTTTAAGATATTTAATTTGATCGATATTCTTAGCTAAAACAAAGATGCCATCTATGTATCTTACATATATAGAGGGTTTATTCCTTGATGTATTCATTGATTCATTGTTCGGACCGAAATTAGCACGAAACCCCAAAAAAACCCCGATACGAACAATCATATAACAGAAAGCGCTCAATACAAAAGTAGAGCAAACTAAATAGCACCTAATGAGCCAGACGAACCTACCTGGGTTTCATCTAAATGGATCATCATGGAAAGCTGGCTAAAGAAGAATTCCTCTTTAGCCAGCTTTCCCTGACGATCCGTTTAGGTGAAACCTAGGTAGGTTCGATTGATTCATTAGGTACTATATATATATATATATATATATATATATATATATATATATATATATATGACATTTGCTTCATGATGCGGTAGAAATACTTCCCAAATACACCTCCCAGAAGTACTTCTACAAAGTGGTAAGCCATTTCCTCCATGGTACTTCAGAAATACCTCCCACATTTCAAACTGTCTCATGTGTGCTGCTAATACGTTCAGACAACTGGCAATATTTTATGATTATTAGTCAGGCATTTCTAGGATGTATATGTGGGAGGTATTTCTGCCGAACCCTATGTTAAAACCCCTTGTGAAATTCAGCACTGCATACAATTGATATTGAGCTTTAAATCAAAACGATAGTTTTTTTTCTATTAGAAAACTGTGACTAAATCAAACACGTCACGTGCTTTCTTCGCAGTTTCAATTTCCTTGCTATGGCCGGAAGGGGGAATCTGTTCTATTGAAATGGTATCCTTAAAAGAGAAGTATTTCCTGGCATTTTCAAAACAAAGATGGTTGACATTACACGACCGTTAATAAACAGTTTACAATGAAGCTTCTGAAAATTCTTATCTCCTTTAGGCCACTGTCGACTGTCCACGAGGCCGCGACTCTGTCAATATTTGTCAACATCGTAAATTCCTTGGGGTTTGAATGGCACTTGACAGACACCAGAAGCAGTTGTCAAAAAGTTGACAAGGCACCGACCACATGGAGATGACAAGGAATATGATGACATATTCAATTCAGTTCGTCTGATAGAAACTCAGCGCTGGTGGTGTTTTGGCAGAACTCTGTTTTAGGAAATTTCGGAGATAATGGCGATAGCAATGGCGACGTCGATTTCGGATGATAACGGTGGAAATTAGGATTTTTACTAATGCTGAGGGTTATGCTAGATTGAGGTGTGACGGTACCTCTCGTCTGGACTATGATTTCAAATTAACATATACCAGCGTGACCAGCTGTGATTGCCAGCTGGTCTGGTAATGGAGAAGAGATGACAAAGGAAAAGGAAAGTAAAGAGGAAATTGTGGGAAGATAGAATGATTAAGCGATAAATAGAGAGAGAGAGTGAAAGAAAATGTTTTGAAGAAAAGAAAAGAAAAATGTAGGATTTGTTTTCAAGTAACGAAGCTGCAAGAAGATTAAATAATTAAGATCAACGACGGGGTTTAAAAGAAAGATAAAAGACAGTGACGAAAACGTGACAAAAAAGAATCAAAAGAAAAAAGAGGCAAAAAACGACAACGAATGAAAAAAAAAAAATGAAAAATGGAAAAAATAAAACATAAAACGTTAAGAAAATTGAAATCAAAGAAATTAGAACAAAAAATAAAAAATAAAAAAAATATAAATGAAAAAGAATTAAAGGAAGGAAAAATGAAAAGCAGGAAGAAAACCGTAAAACAAAGAAAGAAGCAATGAAAGAAAAATAAATAAAGAAAATATTACAAAATGAGTAAAACGGCGGCGGAGAAGGAGGGAAAAAAATAAAACTTAGAATGAAAGTTAATTAAAAGACAGAAACAAAGAAACAAAGAAAGAAAAAGAAAGAAAAAAGAAACTATGATATGGATGGAATAAAATCAATAAATAAATAAAAAGAAGAAAGGAAGAAAATAACAAAGAAACAAAGGAATAAAGAAAGAAAAGGGAAAAGAAAATAGCAAGCCAGAAATAAAGAAAGAAATAGGGAACGAAAAACAGAAAGAAAGAAAGAAAGAAAAAGAGAAAAAAAAAGAAGAAAGAATAAAAACAAGAAGTGAATAAAAAGAAAGAATAAGAGAAGAAAGAAAACAGAAAGAAAAAGGTAAAAACAATAATCAGAAAGAAAGAAATACAAAAACAAAGATAGAAAGAAGGAAAGAGAGAGAGAAAGGGGGAGAGAGAGAGAGAGAGAGAAAGAAAGAAAAAGTAAAGAAAAAAGAAAGTAAAGAAAGGGATAAATGCAAGAAAGAAATAAAAAGCATGAAGAAAGAAAGAAAGAAAGAAAGAAAGAAATGGAAGGCATTATAAGCCAGGAGCAAATTTAAAAAAAGAAAGGAACAAAGAATGAAAATGGTGAAAAAGTAATACCTGAATAAAACATGCAGAAAGATAGTAAGAAAGAAATGGAAGGAAAAAGAGCTAGAAAGAAATAAAAAGATGGAAGAAAAACGAAAGAAAGGAATAAAAAAAGAAAAAGTAACGTCGTAAAAAAAAAAAAGAAAAAAATGAGAGAAAGAACAAAGAGAGAAAAATAAATAAATGAAAGCAATAAAAGAAAGTAATAAATAAAAAGAAGGAATGAAAGCAGGAAGAAAGAAAGGAAGATAAAAAGAAAATGTGAAGAAGCGATGCAGAAATACAGAAAAAAAGTCGGATAAAATAAATAAATAAAAGAAAGGAATAAGAGAAAGAAAGAAACGATAGATGGGCGTAAGAAAAGAAAAAAAAAGAAAGAAAATGGTGAAAAATATCCAGAAAAAAATAACTAGAGAAAGAAGAAAAGAAAGAAAGAGAAAAGAAAGAAAGAAAGAAAAAATAAATAAATGGTAGGAATAAGAGCAAGAAAGTAATAAAATAAATGAAGGAGGGAAGAACAAAGAGAATGAAGAAGGAAAAGACGAAAAGTTAATACAGAAAAAAAAATAAAAAAGAATGAATGAAAGAGAAAGAAATAAATAAATGGAAGGAATAAGAGTGAGAAAGAAAGAAAAAATAAGTGAAGAAAAAAGAAAGACATACAGAAAGAAAAGGGTGGAAAGTAATACAAAAAGAAAGATATAGAACGAATAAGAGCAAGAAAGAAATAAAAAGAAGGAAGATAAAAATAAAGAAAGGAAAGGGTGAAAAGTAATACAGAAAGAAAAATATAGAAAGAAATATAGATAGAAACATAAATAGAAGGAATATGATCAAGAAAAAAATAAAAAAGAAGTAAAGAAGAAAGAAAGAAAGAATTTCATAAAGAAGAAAGTGTAAAAGGAATATAGAATTAAAGATTTACAGAAAGAAAAATAAATACTGAGAGAAAGAAAAAGAGAAAGAAACAGAAAAACTAAGAGCAAGGAAAAATAAAAAAAAGAAAGGAAGGAAAAAAACTAATGAAAGTAATGCAAAAAGAAAGAAAGAAAGAAAGAAAGAAAGAAAGAAAAAAAGAAAGAAAGAAAGAAAGAATGGAAGGAAAAAGAGCAAGAAAGAATTAAAGGAAGAAAAAGTTCAGGTGTATTACAGAAAGAATGAAATCCAGAAATAAATAAACAAAGAAAGAAATGAAAGATATAAAAGAAAGAAAAAATAAAAATAAAGAAGGAAAAATGGAAAGAAGAATTGCAAGAAATAAATGAAAAAAGGAAGGAAGAAAGAAAGCAAGTCAATAAATATTAAAAAGTGGGGAAAAGCGAGGAAATAAATAAATGAAAGAAAAATGATTGATTAAAAGAAAGAAATTAACGAAAAAGAAAAAATAAAGAAATATATGAAAGAAGAAATAAAAAAGTAATAAACTAAGGAAAAAGAAAAAAGAAAATAAATAAAAGGAATGCAGCTGGAAACTGACGAAATAAAAAGAAAGAAAATAAATAAAAAGAAGGAAATAAATAAAAAGAAGAAAAAATTAAAAAGAAGGAAATAAAATATATAAGGAACAAATAAAACAGAAATAATGAATGAAAAGGAAAGAAGGGGAGAAAGTCAGATATAGAAAGAAAAAAGGAAGAATATAAAAAGAAAAAAGAAAAATGGAAGCAAAGAAAAAATTGGAAAAAGAAAAAATGGAAGGAAAGCTCAAAAAGAAAAAAAGAAAGAAAAAAGAAAGAATAAAAGAACGAAAATGAATGAAAGAAAGAAAAGAAGACAACACGAAGGAATCAAGATTTGAGGAAAATAATTAATAAGAAGAAAGGAAACTATCTTTGAAAGACATTGAATGAAGCAAAGAAAAATGAAATAAAACGTTGGAAAACAAAACAGACGAGAAGAAATAGAGAAAATAAATAAATATGGAAATTAAGAATGAAATAAATAAATGAAAAAAAGTAAAAAGTAAAACAGAAAATGATAGAAGGAAAAAAAGAATTAGAAGAATGAAGGTAAGAAGAAAAGAAAAACGGATAAGAAAGAAACAAGGCGGAAGAAATAAAAGGAAGAAGAAAAATGGAAAAAATGAATTAAAGAAATTGGTAGAAAAAATGAAAATCTGGTAATTGATAAAAAATGAATCAATGAAAACGAACGAAAGAAAAGAAAGAAAGACATAGAAAAAAAGAGGAAAAATAAAATGATGAGAAAAAAGAAAACGAAAGAAAGAAAAAAATGGAAAAAAATGAAAAGAGAAATCGTTAGAAGAAAAGAACACCCGGAAAGAAGAAAAGGAAGAAAAGAAAGATAGAAGTGGAAAAATGAAGAAAAATGGTTAGAAGAAAATAAAAACAGGAAAGAGAAAGTACAGAAAAAAACAGAAGAAAGTAAAGAAAGAAATTGAATAATATAGAAAAGAGATGGCTAGAAAGAAAAAGAAAAAACTGGAATGAAAGAGAAAAACGGAAGAAAGTTAAGAATGAAAGAAATTAAATAAATGGTAAGAAGAAAAAAAAGAAATTAAAAAACAGGAACAGGAAAAAACGAGAGAGAATTATTTGTAGAGACAAATAATAATAACCACTTCTTCTTTTTCTATGTGCCCTGTCCCTTCAGGACGTAGGCGATCATGGTTCTCCACATCTCCCTATCCCTTGTGGCTCTTAGTATGTTTGCTCCTGTTGCTCCTGGCAACCCCCTTTCCGTCATCCACCTGGTCAGGCCCTGCAAGTATGTCATTCGCTGCCTTCCTCTGTCTCTCTTTCCTTCTATCTGGCCAGTCAGTATCAGGTTCTCCAGGCTCTCCTTCCTCATTGCGTGTCCCAGGAACTTCAGTTGTCTCTTCCTGATGCTCAGTATCAATTTCCTTTTTGTTGCCATTCTTTCCAACACCTCATCGTTGCTTGCATGCTCAGTCCAAAAAAAAAAAAAATAAATAAATAAATAAAAAAAATAAAAATAAAAAAACCTCTACAGACAAGAATAAAAAAAATACCGAAGATTGTAAGTAAACAACTTAATGAAAGAAATCAAATCAGGAAGAAATTTGCAAATATATAGCAAGTATTGATGATTCTACGAGTTTAATTCTTGCTTCTTTTGAGAACACAAAACGTCACTCTATCTCTTTTAAGCCTCATCACTTTCGAAAATGCTTTACTTCATGTCTTTCTCGCTTCAGCAGCCTATTTTAATCGGGTGATCCCTTGCAGAAGACTTAGTGGTCTCCGTATTTAACGCTTATTCACACGTCACACACAAATTTAACACGAGTCTAGAATTGAGTGTTGCCTCCGGATGCTTTCAATGTAACTATTCTTCGTTTTATTCTCTCATTTTTTCCTCTTATCTGTTAACTTTTTTTTTATATATTAAAAGACATTGTAACTTTCTTCACTTTTTTCGTCGCTTCATTGACCGATCCTAATGTTCCTGTTTTTTCTTCATCTATTCAACGCCGTTTTTTCTTTATTACTATATGCAATATTTTCTGAGTTCATGCCTCACTTCCCAGTAATTTTTTCTCCGCTATTTTTTGTCCTTTAGTTTTACTTAGTATTTGTGATTTTATTTATTATATGTTTTCTGTGTTAGCTTCTTGCTCTCTAATTTTTTCTGGATAGTTTTTTTTTTTGTCAATCTTCTTTTTTTCGTCTGTTTTCATTTTTTGCCGACTTGCCTTTTTCCACTTACAATTTCATTCCGATATCTCGTTTCTTTTTTCTTTTATTTTCATTCTTTCAAAATTCTCATAAACAATATCCTTCAAAATATTCTTTCTTTCATACTTTCTTTCTTTTTTACCATTTTCTTCTTTACTTTCACTGATTTTTTGTCGTTTTTTCATTTATTTCTCTGTTACATTTTTTTGTTTCTTTCTTTCTTGCCTTTTTCTATTTTTTATAATTCTTTCTTTTCCTTCTTTGAAAATTTCTTGTCTTTCTTTCAAAATTCTCACAAACAATTATCACACAAAATAATAGAATAGCCTAAAGCGCTCAAATATATAAAACATTTGGACAACTTTTACACATTTTATGTCCCCGCCATGCAAAAAAAGAAAAAAAAAGAAAAAAAAGACCCTTGCGAACATATGATAAATTTTATAAAAAGATAACTGTACATTGTCAGTTGTCTTTAATAAAAAGAAGGATTGTCACGCAACCATATAAACACACACACACACACACACACACACACACACACACACACACACACACACACACATATATATATATATATATATATATATACTAGCAGTATAGACCGGCGTTTCTCGGGTGTAATGAAAGCTTTAAACTAATCTACGGTCCTGGAGCTCAGACGCTTTGTACGTTGGCAAGAAAGACTAAAAAGCAATAGTTGTTTCCAATTAAAGCGAAACTGTAGACTCAAAGAAAAATGAATGGATGTAAGTCAAAGTTTGATTTCTTGGTATCGATATCAAATAGGTTTTTTCGTCGTAAACTGAATTTTGAAGGCTAAATCAGTCCTCTGAGTAAATGGTATCATAGCTGAGACTAAGAACTACAATTATACCTACTTAGAGCCAAACCCGAAGCAAAAACTAAAAGAAAAGAGCTGAAAAAAATACAGACATGCAGGCAGATAAACAGAAACACACCCAAAATATAGCCTTTAATATATATATATATTATCGATTTTCTGCACTGTTGTAAGGGCTGCGACATTGAAACGCTTGAATATCGTTTCTTATGTCTTTGTCTATGAGTGTATCAAATTTAATTAAATTCAGACCACTCCTACTATAACCTGATTTTTTCGATTATCGATTTTCGATATTTATCGGGGGTACCTCGACACAAAACCTAGCTACAGTTGTGTAAATTTTCAAGAAAATCTGTTCAGCCGTTTCAGAGTCTATAGGTAAGGGACACACACACACAGACACACACACACACAAAGTTCCATTTATAAATAAGTTTATATATATATATATATATATATATATGTGTGTGTGTGTGTGTGTGTGTGTGTGTGTGTGTGTGTGTGTGTGTGTGTGCCGAGGGGTTAGAACGTTCGCTTTTTGACCATGAAGCCCGGTTTCTGAACTCGCCATGGTCAGTTTGTTAGGAAAGGTGACTTCTTGATGTCATCGGTTTGGAGGAGGCGATCCCAGCATGCGGCACCTTTGCAAAGTGACTGAAAACTATAACACGTGTTGACCCATGCCTTGTGAGTGAAATTGGGTAGACAGCTCCCTGTGAAGAGCCGTCGATGGTTGTGCTAGAATGAAGTCACAAGTAATAGTGACCTTGTTCCGACTCTAGACCTTCTAGATAACACGCTCTCTCCCAAAAAATGTAACTATGGTCTGCCCAGCATCGTTGCGGTATAAACCACAGGTGGACTCTGTGGGTGTTGAACAAACTTAAGTGTGCCTGAACACGCGTCTACAATGTGGGTTAGCTCGCCGTATTGGCAGACGGGTATCCTTCGAATAAGGGTATCCTCGAATATATATATATATATATATATATATATATATATATATAAAATAAAATAAATTTTCAATATTCAAAATTGTTGAATGATCATTTCGACATGAAATCCCTAACAGAGATTTCGCATCTCATCAGCAACAGTACCTATTTCAAAATGAAAATAAAAATAAAAAATTACGGTTAAGATTTGAGAAATTTACGTCACAAAAAAATTGGAAGCAAATGATGTCTAATTTTAGATTTTACTTTTAGATAGAGTTGTAAGTGAAAAAATGGAAAATTTGGCTTCGTCTTGCTTTACAAAGCAAAGGGGTTAAAGGAATAAGAGGTGTTAAATTGAGAATTGGGTTAAACAAAATCAAAATGGAATGGAGGCGGGAGGTAATAAAGATAAAGAAAAGGAAGAAGAGAAAAGAAAAAAGAAAAAATGTCATATATTAGAGACGCTCGATACGTGTTAAACAAAACTAACATTATAAATGGGCTGAAGTATTAGAAAAAAAGACTTTTTAGAAAAAGCATATTTAGGGTCAAAAGTAGATATAAAGTTAATTAAGAATACCTCTAGGTATAGATAAACTAAATAAACTAAAATAAAATACAATAAAAATAAAAATTAAAGATTAAAGAAAATTATAATTAAACAATTTTTTAAAATTAATTTTAAAATGTTTTTTATAAAAATTTATGACGTGAAAAAGATATATATACTAGCAGAGGAAATCAGGGGTTAAATTAATAAAGGAATTCATATTTTATAAAGGTAGACAATCAAAGGAGACTGGAAGAGGAAGGTAGAGGGGTTAAAATACCATTTAAAATTAAATTAATTTATCAGAAACCATTACATTTATATTTAATATCCTAAAAACTAAAAATTAGAATTTAAAATTTAAATGTTCACAAAACTCACTTTATGACGGCACTTACTAATGAATTCCTTTCAAAAATTCAGGAGTAGTTGCTGGTAAGGGTACTTTAATATTATAATTTTTTCTAGCATACACAGACAGCACCTATCACGAAAATTCCTCGGAATACGGGCTGAACCTATTAGTTTCCAGTTAATATATATATATATATATATATAATCCTACGTCTATGGCGCAACTCAGAATTTCAGGCGTTAAGTAATAATCAGGTGGATATTTCAAACGGACAGTTTAGTAGATTTTAATTTAAGTTCTTTCGATGTTCATGGGAAGTAAATCTTATACAGTTAAGTTACTGCTTTTTTAACAACATGATTAAAGATATGTAGATAAAAATTTAAAATTAAAATTTAAAATTAAAATTAAAAAAAATATTAAAATTAATAAAATGCAGGGAGAAGAAATCAAAGATGCATAAGTCACAAAACGTAAAAATTTAAAAATTCAAATACTAAATTTAGATAAAAAAATTAAAATTTAAATAAAAATAAAATGAAATAAAATAAAATAAAAATTCAAATGAAAATAAGAATTAAAAACTAAGATCTAGAATTAAAACTAAAAAGTAAAAATTAAACAACAGAAAGAACAAAAGTTAAAGGTTTTTAATACATAATTGTTAAAAGTATTATTGCTGGTGAAAGAAAGAAAGAAAGAAAGAAAGAAAGAAAGAAAGGAAGAAAGAAAGAAAGAAGCAGACATAGAGGAATCTATATCAATCTGGGTTTAAGAATTTATTAATTAATTATTATTTATTAATCATTAATTAATTATTATTTGTTAATCATTAATTATTATATATATATATATATATATATATATATATATATATATATATATATATATATATAGTAGTAAGAGTAAAAACAAATAAAGTAAAGATCTGCAGTTCGTTGCATTACTTTTTATAATAACAAAATTGAGCAATATGATATCTTTAGTATTTATAATCAGTCTTCCTCTTCTGTGTGCCCCATCTTTCAAGACGTAGGCGATCATAGCTTTCCACGTCTCCCTATCCTTGGTGGCTCTTAGCACGTTTTCTCTTGTTACGCCATGCGACACCCGTTCTGTCATTCACCTGCTCAGGCCCTTCAAATATGTTATCTGCTGCTTTTCCCTGTCTCTTTTCCCTTCTATTTGACCTGTTAGTATCAGGTTCTCTAAGCCCTCCTTCCTCTTGGCATGTCCCAGGAAGTTTAGCTGTCTTTTCCTGATACTCAGTATTAATTTCCTTTTCGTTTCCATCCTTTCCAAAACCTCATCATTGCTCACATGCTCGATCCATGATATCCGCAGCATCCTCTTGTAGAACCATAATTTAATTGCTTTAAGCTTTTCCTTCATCTTCGATGATATTGTCCAGCATTCACTGCCATATTGAAGAACTGACATGACATAGCAATCTAGTACTCTTTTTTTTTTGTTTTTAGTGAAATATTCCTGTCTTTTAATACTTTACCCAGCTTCTGGAACGCGTCCTTTGCCATGCCAATTCGCCTTTGGATCTCTGTGTCACACTATCCGTCTTCCGTTAGAACACTTCCTAAATATTTAAACTTCTGTACCTGCTTGATTTTAGTAACTCTCACCTGTAGTTGGCATTTTGGGGTGCTCTTTTTGCTGATGACCATTGCTTCGGTTTTCTTACAGTTCATTTGTAGTCCTTTCTTGTTAATTTCTTCAGCTACCTTCTGTAAGAGGGCTTGTCATTTCTTTTCCGTGTCTGCTATTGGCACTGTATCATCTGCGTACCTTATATTGTTCAAATTGTGGCCTTCGATGACGAATCCTGGCATAACATCTAGGGTCCTCAGAATAGTCTCGCTGTACAAGTTGAATAGATCCGGTGAAAAGACACATTCTTGTTTAACGCCCTTTTCTATCTTTGTATATCTGCTGAATTCGATACCTGTCCATATGTAGGCGGTTTGCTGCCAGTAGAGATTCTTGATTACTCTTAAGTCTTTCCCAAATATGTCGAGGTTGCTGAGCATCTCCATCAAATTCCAGGTGGTGTGTGTATACACTGGTGACTGGCGTGTGTATACACTGCTTGTATATAACACGCTAAAATTTCTCCCTCACTCATTCCATGCGCCTATGGCTTAAGGAGCAGACTTCGACTGACATCAGATCGGTCGAGATTCGATTCCGGCTCGAAGCAAGAGGAAATCTACTCACACTGATGATCTGTGCTACAGCGAAACAGGCTTGTATGTGAATGACTTATATATATATATATATATATATATATACTATAGTCATCCGCAGACAGATCTGTTTCGCTGTATCACAGCTGATCAGTACGGTTAGACTCCGATTGCTTTTTTACCCAGGATTGAAGCCCGATCAAATTGTCGTCAGTCGGCGATTCTACCCCTGGGTTATATATATTAATGAATTAATTATACATTGCGACACGGAAATTTCTATGTTCCGAAATAGATTCTCATCATCATATATTAAGCTCTATAATACTCATTATATTGACCACTGTACATAATAAAATAAATGCCAGAGCACTCAAAATAAAAAAATAAAAACCTTGAGTCCTCTTCACCTGGAATTATATATATAAATATATATATATATATATATATATATATATATATATATATATTCGACAAAAGACAAACGGATCTCGATTAGTAAAGTCACAAATTTATTCACCTGAAAAGAGTTAGCTTTAGACTTGAAACACATCTCGCAACACAAATACCATTAGGACACTTAATGTATTATACAGAAGACACGTAATAACAACAATAAATCTACTCTTTAAACAAAACGTGCACGGCTTCTTACACTTTTTACCTATATATATTCGTTTCTGCATACTAATTTTTACACACACACTCACACACACACACACACACACACACACACACACACACACACACACACACACACATATATATATATAAGTTTAGGTATGTATTTAAGAATATATATATATGCATATATATGTAAATATATATATATATATATATATATATATATATATATATATATAAATTGTATATTCCTTTGAGCATTGAGTTCGGTTCATCTTATCAACTTCTCTTTTATCTCTGTCTATTTACACACACACACGCACACACACACACACACATATATATATAAATATGTATATATATATATATATATATAGAGAGAGAGAGAGAGATAGAGAGAGAGAGAGAGAGAGAGATAGTATCCGTATTCAAACGTATATATTCGCACCTCTACACGAATGGGCGTAAATAAAATTATTATGAAAGGTAATCAGTTCAAACTTTGCAGATAGAACAATTGGAGGTGACTGAGTAAAAACGGTAAGAGTCCTTGTATTGTTGATGATTTCTAACTGATTCCATTGTCTCTTCTAAATTATGAAAAATGCTTATCATGACTTTTGAAATGAAAGCCGAGAAGCGACATGAAATAAAAATAGAAAACAATTATATCCCAATCAGCAGTATGTCTATTTACTTCCAAGAAATGTCTAAACCCTTTTTTCTTCTTTTGTAAAATAAAAAGACGTTTTCTATTGGCAAGAATTATGGCTTAACAAATTTAACAAAAGGCTGTAAATTCATTAAGTTCAATCTCATGATGAAAAGTTAATTTTTTTTTTGTCACTAAAAAATAGCAAAATCTATCCGATCAAACGATTTGAAAGCATCAGTTGCATAAAAAAACACTTGTTGGTATTCAATTGTTGATTTCTAAATTAGAAAGGCGAATAGTTTTGTTGTTTACCAGTTTTATAGACGTAACGTACCTGCTGAAATAAAAAAAATCGGTTTTAAAAAATTGGTTTATCTGAAAATAGATATTAAATGAAAATATTACAAAAATTTGATATCTGCAGGTAATTAAGTATTGTCCATACGGGTGAGTATTTGTTGATTTTATCAGTACACTTTGGTTGGTGACTGACAAACATTATTTCAAAAAACGGCTACCCACTTAAAATAACGTTTGAAGGAATAACAATATGTCGGTTTAAAAAGAAAAAAAAATATATGCGTTAATTCATTAGAAATTGCTTTCTTTACATTTCGGATACGAAATTTAGCAGATATGAGTTTTGAGAAGATCTGAATGAGCGAATGTGCTTCAAGTCAAATAGAAACTTGCTTGACTGTGAAGTTCTCCGTAATCGAATAGTCAAAGCGTCCCGGATTAAAGAACGGTTTCTCCTGCAAAGGAGACGAATTTTTTGATCCTGCCAGAGAACACATTTTATTACTTAACTTTTTTTGAGTAAACGAAATAATAGCTCCTTAAAAAACGGAGCGTTTACTTAAAAATGGGTATCCATTAAAAATAACGTTTGATGTAATAAAAATATGTGGTATTAAAAATTAAAAGGCATCAATCCTTTTATCTCTCTCTCTCTCTCTCTCTCTCTCTATATATATATATATATATATATATATATAGTCATCCGCAGACAGATCTGTTTCGCTGTATCACAGCTCATCAGTACGGTTAGACTCCGATTGCTTCTAACCCAGGATTGAAACCCGACCGAAGTGGCGTCAGTCGGCGATTCTATCTCTGGGCCATGGACGCGCGGTAGAAAAAGGCAGACTTTTCAGTATGTATATTATCACTATATACGCCCAGTAGCCAGAGTACTCTAATTCATTAGTGAATGGTAAAATTTGTATGATGTTTATTACCGAAATTGCTATTTTTTCAGTAGTTTACCGGTAGAAAGACATTTCCGGCAAGCAGATATTTGTCATAAAGTGCTTGATATCACGATAGTGCGTTAGAGAATTTATGTGAATAAATTTATCACATACCTGAGCAGTGTTATTTCAGTCATGCCGACTACAAAGTTTGAGGAAGGCATTATTGTGATGTCTTGACTCTTCAGGGTATTTTCTGTTTAGTTTTTTTCTAATCAGAAAAAGAAAAACCCTGAAGCGTGAAGACATCACAATAATGCCTTAACGAAACTTCAAAGTTGACATGACTGAAGTAAGCCTGCTAGCTAAGTGGTAAACTTTTCCACATTAATTACATCGATAACACATCACTCAATAAAACCCGGGCCTAACTAATAAAGCAAAAGCTTTCAGACAAAATTCGACTTTATTCATCAACATCTCTAATAATACGATGCATTTTTTTTAGAACGATTTGTCTTTAGTCGCAAAATACATCTCAGTTTACGATATCACTTCATCATTTGAGCCAAATTTCCTTCCCTGGAGACTTCTTTTGAGGTCTGCAAACAGCCAGTAGTTGCTAAGGGTTAGATCGGAGGAATAGGTTGGATGCGGAAGCAATTCGAAGAACAATTCATGTAGTTTTACCCTCGTTGCGATTGACTTGTGACACGGTGCGTTGTCTTGGTGAAAGATCACTTTTTCTTCTTTATTTGTGGCCGGTTTTTTTTTTTTGGCGATTTCTTCCTTCAAACGCACGAATGCTGATATATAATATTCGCTATTGATGGTTCTCCTTTCCCAAAATACGGGGGCAAAACTCTTGTCTGCTGATGTTTGCGGCTTTAGTGGTCTTGGACGGCTTTCACCTGCTGCTGCCCACGCAGTTAACTGTCGATTTGACTCTGGAGGGAAGTGATGGATCCATGTTTCATCTACTGTCTCATATTTACGCAAAAAGTAAAAAAAAAAGAAGCATAAAAAATCAAATGCAAAAAACAGAGAAATATGAGAAAATTTTGCAACGAGACACAGGAAGTAGAAAGTAAAGAAAAAACAAATGAGAAGATGTTAGGAAAAGTTAAGCCACGGAAAAATGATGCTAAAAACTATAATTCAAATTCAGTCTTCTAGTTTTTGGCATTATTGTTCATCAAGCGCTAGCTAAGAAAGACACCTAAAAATTCTTAAGGTCAACAAACAAGACAAGTCCCCAATCACACACACAAGAAAACCCCACAGAAACACACAAAACTGACCGAGTAATAACCCCCCACACACACACACACCAATCTCTGCGAAATTCTAACCAAAAGATATACCCGACAGATAAAAACGTACACTCCAACAGATAATACCATTAATCAACAATTTAGCACTTACACACCAGGATCTTCAAAACTCTAGAAGACACATTCCCTTCATTATCAATAACCCCAACCAACCTCCCACAACAACAATGAACCAAATATAGGGAGCAGACGAATTCAGTTTTGCTTTTACCTCCCGAAGAAACGTACCCAACATTGAAACAAACATATGATTGTCGAGGACATATATTAAAAAATAATGTACATGTTCTAAAACATAATTTATAATAAATATTCACAGCTCTATACATCATCTATCGAGCACTGTTTTGGACGGAAAAAATTATTTCTTCGTTCTGTACCCACTAGGATACATATATATATATATAGAGAGAGAGAGAGAGAGAAAGAGAGAGATTAATATGTGTGTGTGTGTTCTAGATTAGAGGGGCTCGGTTTCTAGCGAAAATTGATCGACCACTATGCAAGGGAAAACAAATTATATTAAGAGAAATAATAATAAGAATAATAACAATAGAAAAATGTGGAAACTGAAAACAAGTATCGTACCAGTGATAGAAGGTGCACTTGGAATAATAGAAAATGGAACAAAAAACACATTGAAAGAATCCCTGGAAACCCCAGCTTAAGAGATATACAAAAAATTGTTTTGTTAAGTACAGCCCACACACTAAGGAGAACTTTGTCTATGTAATGCTAGGGATGTTAGGGAGATATGAAAAAACATGAAATGGAGTCATAACAACACGCCACTACCTGCGTTATGTCGTATTGCAAACTTGGTAGGTAGTGTGACCATAGCATAAATAGAAATATGATGATGATAATTATAATAGTTATTATTATAATAAGTAGACTTCAAGTGGATGAAGAAATGTAATCAAACTAAAATATACCTACTGATGCTAATGTAGACAGATACCATACCCATCAGTGGTTACGTGGTGCAGGAATAAAAGCTAAAACCAATGGCTTTATTCTTGTTAAACCAATGCTTCCTAACTAAAAATTGCTAAGCACAGATACTGAAAAATTGTGTTAACCCGAAATTGTGTTAACCCGAAATGAAGTATCAGGTTTCACGGTATTAGCACCGGCTGCATATAAAAGTCGACATGACAGGGTGGGTCAATATTTACATTGAAAATATGCAACGTATACAGAATGGAAACTGCAAGAACACCACTAAGACACGGTGACAGAGATAGGACCTGTCAAAATTTTACGGGACTTTACAATGCACATAGACAGAATATAAAAATACAAAATTGAATGAACTCCGCCTCAGAAAATGTTGAAGACAAAGATGGTTATAAATTGTTTTTATTTGGTTTACTACATTTTTGTGGTGCAGTGGATATCGGCTTGGAACGAGAAATCGGGGATCTGAGTTCGAATTCCAGTTGAAATCCTTGCATTCACTTACGCGCAAATACCCTTGGTAAAGGTATTAATCTGTCTTTTTTCTCCAGTTATGGGTTAAATACCAGGACAGATTGGGTTCTATAGCCTTGGATGGCAACCAGTTTACTGCAGAAAGTAGTGGTAACCAACTGCGGGATAAACTTCTGCCGAGTCGGTAATGTCTCTTTCAAGACATGATCGTCCAAGCGTTTATTAGGTATGGTTCACCCCAAACAAGGTAGTCACAATGGGATATTGGGTGTGGAAAACAGAAACATTACAAGAGAGCAAAAACAAAGGAAGAATAATCAGAAAGATAGTAGATATTGATTGACATTGCATTTAATTTTTGAAGATTTAAGTTGACTGGAAAACCGGAAGAGAGTTCCACAAACAAGAAATGCGAGAGAAGAAACTGAAAGCATAGAACTTACGGTTACATCTAGCCAACTCAACTTTAAATTGCTTAGACCTCGTCGCCTGTCTAGTCAGTCAGTTAAGTGCCATACGTGATACACGCTTGGGCGATCATGTCTCGAAAGAGATATGACTGACTGGGCAGAAGATTATCCCGCAGTAGGTTGCCATTGCTTTCTGCGGTAGATTGGTTGCCGACCAAGGCTATAGACCCCAATCTCTCCTGCTATTTAACCCATAACTGGAAGGAAGAGACAGATTAATACCTTTCCCAAGGGTATTTGCGCGTAAGTGAATACAATGGATTCAGCTGGAATTCGAACTCGGCTCCGCCCGGTTTCTCGTTCCGAGCCGATATCCACTGTACCACGTACCGCGCTTAAATCCACAATGTCTACGTATCATGGCGAAGACTTCCTCAGAACAATTACCATTAAAGTATTTAAATAAAAGGTACAAGGAAATATATTTTACAGAGGTGGGAAAGTGACTTAAGCAGAGATACCTGATCAGAGCCAATAACGTTGCTGGTTCTTCTTTGAATTTTATCAATAAGCTCAAGATAAACACCAGAGACGCAGAACCATCTGTGGCAGCAATATTCTAGGCTTGGATGAATGGTAGACATTATAAATATGTAAAATAGACTCTGGAGAGAGAAATTGTCTCGCACAACACAGTGAACCAAATTTCTTAGCTGATCTAGCAATGAATGCAATATAGATTTTTCGCTTCATGTCGGTTGAAAATGTTAGCCCGAGAAAGCGTAACAAGTCAATGTCCAAGAGGTCAGCATCAGCCATGCTGATGGAAGTTAGAAAGGGGTGTCACAGATGATTAATAAAGTGCAGTCTTGTTTTTGAGGCGTTAAAATTAACGCATCACGCTTTCCCCCACTTGACAACAGACTGAAAGTCGTTTTTGTCATCAGCCGCCAGTTTTACTTTATCGGATCATTTGGATTTAGTATCGAGACAGGAGTAAAAGTTGTGACGTCAGCATAGACACCAAGTAGACAGCCGATGCACTCTAGAAGGTCGTTAATGAACATTAAAGACAAAGTATGAGCAAGAATAGAAAAGTCCGAGGTTTTGTTAGAAAAGTCCTCGTGTTGCGTATCTGTCACAACTGAACTGCACTCTATTCGAAGATAGAGGCGCAACCGAGAAATGATAATCTCTACCCGGCAGGTGCCAGGTAAGTATTTATTTACCTTACTCCCCCACTGGAGCGAGATGTGACAAGATCGGTTTTTAATGTGAGTAGCCCAGACGCGTACGAGCTGAAAAAGGAACAAAAACTGCCCAGTCCCCGCAACCACCGGTCAAGCTGGCCCCGGTGACGAGCACCTGGTCCACCCCTCTGGTGCAATGGGGTGACGCGGCTTCGGGACACTGTTCTCTGGGCATCTATACAGTATAATTTTTCTCAGATGCATATCTATCCTCGGACAGAGATACAAGTGAGCCGCACTCTGTCTTAGAGGAAAGAGACGCAACTAAGAGTTGATTTAAGGTCCCCACCCGACAAAAGATGTGCCAGGTAAGTATGAACTAAAACTATAACTGACAATGGAGTTTCGATTAGGGTACAGAATTAGGGTACATCGAATCATTGTTTCCTATTGTAGGGGCCTCGGTGATGCTTGGTTAATTGGCCTTGTGCCAAACACGACTGAAGTCCCCATAGTTTAAATATCAGAAAGTTGAAATATGGAAGGATAAAATATTTCGTTTGTACATTACAGTAAAGATTTATTAACAGAATGACAAAATTGTAAGAAGTCAAAATGAAGTGAAATTTCATTAACCGAACACTATAACCTATTTGTGAAAAGAAAAATGTTCATTGAGAAAATGCATGTAATTTTGTAGTTAAAATTGTTCAAAGGAAATGTAAGTATTTAAAATGTCCCACAGGAGTTTAGAGTTCATGGATGACAGTAGTAAGTAGCAAAGTGTTTCGTGTGTATATGGATAATAGTAGAATGTGAAGTCTTATGTTCCTTCTTTATTTATGGTCGGTCTACGACAGGGTGAGAAAGAAGAAATAAAGTAATAGTACTTAGCATGTTGTGTTGTTGTTGTTGTTGTTCTCTTTGGTGGTGGGTAGTGAAAATGAAGAAAAGAAAAATTACATGATTTAGGCGACGTTAATTAGATGGACACCAAGAATGAATAAACAATTATGTCATGCATGAAAGATTGAATTAGAGTAAACAAAATAAAAAACAAGATGGAAAATTTAAAGAGAGCCCCGAAACAACATACCTTTGATTCAGGCATCGTTAACTAGACGGACACCAGGAATGAATATACAACGATTTTACACATAAAAGATTTAGTCAGCTATTTTTATCAGATGTTTCTAACATAGTATTACATTGTAGGGGCCTCGGCGATGCCCGGTAAATTGGCTTTGTGTCAAACATGTCCGAAGTCCTCACAATTTAAATATCAGAAGCCTGAAGTTTGGATGTTGAATGTGAAGGATAAACTATTTCGTGTGTACATTAAAGATTTATTAATAGTATGACCAAAATTGCAAGAAGAAAAATATAAGTGAAATATCATTAACTAAAAACTATAACATATTTGTGAGAAGAAAAATGTTCATTGAGAAAATGCATGTAGTTTTGTAGTTAAATTGTTCAAAGGAAATGTAAGTATTTAAAATGTCCATAGAAGTTTAGAGTTCACGGTTGTGTAGTAGCAGAATGTAAAGTTCCTTCCTCCATTTGGTAGGTTGGCGACAGAGTGACAGAGAAGGTTGAACAAATAAAAAAATAGTACTTATCACAGACGGAGTGTTCATGCTATTGTTGTTGTTTCTTTGGCGATGTGGAGTGAAAATGAAAAAGTGGAAAATAAGAAGAGGAGGTAAAATGAATATGTGACGGCGAGACGTGACCGAGTCAGCTGAAAGTTTCTTCCTTACATTATAGCGAGATGCTGTCAGATACCGCTCCCATTTTGACTGATTTTGACCGGTCAGCAAACGTGGTTTTTATAGTGAAGTTTCCCATGTTGCCGGCTCCAGCAAGCACTTTTGCTTCTGGGTGTGAAAAAACGTCATATTGGGAACTTTCTATTTCTAATCTAATCAGGATCTAGAATTTTGCTTTTCACACTGACCTGTGAAGTTTTCTTGGTCTGGCTTTTTCTAAAATGATTTAGTCGTTTGAATCCACTTTTCCAGGTGTGCAATTTTACTTTGGGTTTTCCCAAAATGCTTTTAGTCGTTTAAATCCAATTTTTAGTTAGTTGATGGACAATATAGGATTTCTATCTTATACTATTGATGAAATTTGGCCAAAATCTAGCACGTTTTTGTTCTCCACTAGTGTGACGGGGGTTTTTTTTTCACGCAACAGACATAGGAAAAATATTTATTTTTGTGTGTGTGTGTTGATTGAGTGATTAACAAAATGAATTATGAATGTGTTGGATAGTGTCGGGTTTATTCTTTTTCTAGGAGTTTTTTTTAACTCGTTTTCTACAGCTTATCACTCCTAATAATGGATGTTATCTAAAGCTAGGAAATAATTTTAGATTGTAAGAATTTCTTTTTTTTTTTGATATACTAATGGTTTAGTGATATAAGTACGACTAATTAATCCATAACAAGAGAGAGAATAAGTGAATTCACACTTTTCCCAATGAATTTCGCGCGGAAGTGAATATGACGAACCCAACGGGAAGTCAAACCCGGCTATCCGCTTCACAATTCCGATCCACTATCCGTTACACTACCCACACATCACCTGATTTTTTTTTGTTGCCGTTTTCTTTTTCGATCAATAAAATCATATCAAATTTATGAACAAAGATACGAAATATATTTCAATAAAGATAATAATAATAATAATAATAATAATAATAATAATAAGAAGAAGAAGAAGAAGAAGAAGAAGAAAATAAAAATCCCGAAGAACCAAGAAGGAATACTACTACTACTACTACTACTACTACTACTACTAATAATAATAATAACAGAAGAAGAAGAAAGTAAAAATCCCGAAGAAAAATTCAAGAAGGAATATTACTACTACTACTACTACTACTAGTAATAATAATAATAATAATAGAAGAAGAAAAAAGTAAAAATCCCGAAGAAAAAATCAAGAAGGAATATTACTACTACTACTATTACTACTACTACTAATAATAATAATAATAACAGAAGAAGAAGAAGAAGAAGAAGAAAGTAAAAATCCCGAAGAAAAAAATCAAGAAGGAATATAAGTACTACTGCTACTACTACTATTACTACTACTACTAATAATAATAATAGAAGAAGAAGAAGAAGAAGAAAGTAAAAATCCCGAAGAAAAAATCAAGTAGGTATATTACTACTACTACTACTACTACTACTACTACTACTAATAATAATAATAATAATAATAATAATAGAAGAAGACAAAGAAGAAAAAAACAAAAATCTCAAAGTAGAACCAAGAAGGAATAATAATAATAATAATAAGAAGAAGAAGAAGAAGAAGAAAAAGAAACAGACGATATGAACTATCACGTGATATGATACCTATTAATGAACAAAAAAAAAAAAACATACTGTCACCTGCCGAGTAGGGATTATCATCTCTCACTCCTCGGGCAGAGTACGGCTCAGTTGTGTCTCTTTCCGAAGACATATACGCAGCTAGGAAAAATACTGAGAGGTGCATGTTTTCAGAGGACAGATGCCTGAGGATGCATCGTCCCATTGCAGTAGAGGGGTGGTCGCCACCGAAGTCAGCGCAACCAAAGATTGCGGGGTCTGGTCAATTTTTGACCTTGGCTCGAGCATGCACGCACAGGTTAACACTAACAGAATTAAATTGTACCTTGTGTCGCATCCCATTTCAGTGGGAAGACGAGAAAAATATCATTGTTTTAGATCATAGTCAAGACCAAGTCTACTATTTAACCCATAACTGGAGGGAAGAGACGGATTAATACCTTTCCCAAGGGTATTTGCGCGTAAGTGAATGCAAGGATTTCAACTGGAATTCGAACTTGGATCCCCGATTTCTCTTTCCAAGCCGATATCCATTGCACTACAGAAATGTAGTAAACCAAATAAATTTGATTTTTTATTTATTTATTTATTTATTTATTAATTTTTGTTTGCTTGTTTGTATCCAAATAGCTGTGTTAATTTAATGCGTTAATTAGGCGAGGTTGTAAAATTCCTTTCCTTTCTTTATCCAACTTGTCCTCGTCTGCTTCTTTGGCTAGTTACAATTTTTTCATTCGTCGTATTTATAACACTCCTTCACCCACCCACAATCACTCACAGATGACAGCTGAGGGACAGTCAAAGGGAGACAACTAATATTAGCACAAATCACAGCTAATAGCAATCCCTTCTATGCGGACACAGTCGGGTTAATGCCGACGCGTACTAACACAGATTTGTCTGTTGGCAATTTTTAACTTTTTTTTACTTCTGTTTACCCAAGAGTCACTCAAGATAGTGGGTTATTTGGCAGTGTGATCTTACCGCAAGAAAAGGATAAAAAAAATGAAATTCTTGGAGCGATATAAGAAAAAACCATGAGCAATTTTATACAAGATTTAATTAGTGAATAACATTTCAGAGTTCAAACGGGAACGTTAAAAGAAATATAAAAGTAGAGTGTGAAAGGAACCGGAACAATTAATAAATGTCTAATCCTCTCTCAAAGACCGGGGAGGAGTGTGAACCGGACGATAGACAAACCTATCTACTCCTATTGAGGAAAAAAAAAATTAGCGTTTATGCGAAGATATTATAAATATTGAGTTGAATAAAACTTTTGAAAAAAAAATAGATAAATAAATAAAAAAAAAAACCCAAAACCCCCCGGAAAGCCAAGCCAAAACAAGAGATAAAACTCTACTCCTAGATAAAACTCCAGGGAGAAGTGTGAACCGGACTATAAGCGAACATATCTACTACTGAAGAAAAAATATAAATAAAGAGTCATTAAATGTTCCGAGTTTTAGGCGAAGTCGTTTGAATTATTTATTTTCGGTCTGTTGGTCTTCGACGTTTCGGCCATTGCTCCCTTCGTTCTTCCTCAGTTGTATATCGATTTGGGTAACCTACACGGAATTCTGAACAGAACACTTTATTTAATTTACGGAGGTAGACTGTTCTCATTCTCCTGCTCATGTATAGGGATATCATCTTTTTCTTATTTATAGTGCTTCTCAGTTATTGCTTGGTCTTTTTATTTTATCTCATTGGAAATACCATATGATAACAAATCAACATACCTAAAGATGGTGTTTACGCATGAAACAGAATTTCGCCGCTTTCATACATACATACATACATACATACATACATACATACATACATACATACATATAATTATTTAACTGCTTAGTTTTTGGTCATAGTTAAATTAGACCAGTACACAGTTGTATTAAAAAGTGTTCAATACAATTATATTGTAGAACTTTGTTTTTTTTTTAATCGTGTCACCCCAAGCAAGACATTCCACTGCCACTATAGCGCAGGGGGTTACATAGAGGGATTGGGTATGGGAAATGTTAGAAGGAGGGTGATAGACGACTTAGGATGTACATAGGGAGAGAGTTGGAGAGAGTAGGTGTTAGTGTGTTAGGAGGTGTCTCTTGACCTTACATTTAAACTCCTGGAGGTTGTAGCCGTCGGAGAAGCAAGCGTGCGGTAGGGAATTCCACAGGCGGGAAGTGCGAAGAAATAAGCTGTTGGAGTAGAAATTGCGGTTACATTTCATCGTTCTCACTGTAAAAGGGTGGGACCTAGTTGCCAATCTAGTATCTCGTGCAAATTCACATCTAGGGGGTACCAGTGATTTAAGTTCGTCAGAGCAGAAGCCATGAAAGTATTTATAGAAGAGGCACAGGGAAGCCACGTCACGCCGGTGAGAGAGATACTGCAGGCGGTCAGCCAAGTCGGTATCAATCACATTACATATTCTTCGTTGTATTTTGTCAAGAACTCCGAGGAGAATAGAAGGGGCACCCGATCAGATGTGGAAGCAGTACTCAATACACGGGCGAATGGTGGATTTGGTATTTTTCCTTTAGAAACGAGTTATTTTGCGATCTTGGTTTCTAACTTTTGTTGTCTTCAGGTGATTTACAATAACTGATTTTACCATTTTTCAAACGCTCACGTAACAGGGAGCTTTTATGAATGCGCAATTTTCAAAATTAGAAGAAGTTACTAAAGGGCCCTAGAAGACTTTCCTCCATGATTGTGTGATATTAGTAGGCATTTATTAATATGATTACACATGGACTTAATTTCTGTTCTTTTATTTAGTAATTCATTTATATCTGGGAACAACATAACATACAATTTTTATATATGTATATATATAGAGACAAAGATCTTTATTATAACCGAGAGGATATATATATATATATATATATATATATATATATATATATATATATAATATTTGGTATTTTTGTCAGGTAAATTCCAATAGAGACAAACTCAAAAGAACTCAGTAATAAATTTTTTATCAAATTTAACAAAGTAATTTCATCTTGAAGAAATTTTTGAATATTCTACAAATCCTTGGTTAATAGATATTTCGCAGCTAAGCAGCCGCTCTTCAGACCAAAAACCATACAACAGTGGAAATATCTACTACTTATGGATTTGTAGAATATACAAATTTTTTTCAAGAGTACATATATATATATTAGTTATTCATATGCAAGCCTGTTTCGCTGTATCACAGCTCATCAGTGTGGCTAGACATCCACTTGCTTCAGTCCCTAATCCTTAAGCCATTGGCGTATGGAATGTGATTAGGGAAATCTTAGCGTGTTATATATATGCGGTGTATACACATGCCAGTCACCAAGAGAACTCAATTCATTACTGAGGAGTAACTATTTAATATATATATATATATATATATATATATATATATATATATATATATATATATAATTTCTTTACTTGAGAGCATTTGGGTATTTTCATTTAGAAACGTGTTATTTCGCAACCTAGGTTTCTAACTTTCGTTGTCTTCAGGTGATTTCTAATAACTGATTTTACCGTTTTTCAAACGCTCACGTAACAGGGATCCTTTATGAATGCGCAATTTTCAAAATTAGAAGATGTTACTTAAGGCCCCTAGAACACTTTCATTCATGATTGTATGATATTAATAGGTATTTATTGGTATGGTTACACTTGGACATAATTTCTGTTCTTTTATTTAGTAATTCATTTTTGTTTGGGAACAACATAATAGCCAATTATTCAAATTGGTATAATCTACATATCTTACCACTGTTGTAAGGTTTGGCTGTTTATATAATTATATATTTAACTTTTATGATTAACAGCTTGTCACAGGTAAGTGTGTGTATATGTATATGTGTATATACACACACATATATATATGTGTGTGTATGTGTTTATATATATTTATATATATATATATATATATAGAGAGAGAGAGAGAGAGAGACAGACAGACAGACAGACAGACAAAAAGTATAAGAGAGACAGAAAGAGTGAGATCACAATGGTTGAGTTGTCAAGAAAGTAGCTTCTTATAGGTCTCCATGATATATTGCTCTGTACGCTTATTTTCCCTACTAATCTATATCTATAAAGTGACGAAAGCGGACGTTGTGTAAGTATTTGTTATGTAAATTCAGCATATGTTTTTTATTCTTATTATTCCTTAAACTACCCAAGTGAAACCGGGCTAAACTGATAGTCACCTATAAAATCTACCTTTAAAATTTAACTTTATGGCCTCACGTCTATTTCTCTAAAATTGTTTTTTTTTATATTAACAAAACCCTTTAAGACAAATATTTTACTTTTTTACGTTGTGTAAGTATTTGTTTGTTTGATAGATTCGACTTAGCGTCTGCATTTTGCGGTCTAGCTCGACGGGAGTTGCGCTCAGATGTAGATCGAAATTTTAGAACGCTAACAATACCTTGACATTTTTCAGAAAGCCAAAATTAGAGGTAGAAAAATATATATTATCACCCCTCAAAGTCAGAGATCAGTTTATATATTGATTATAATATAGAATCGATCACCCCACTTTATATTATCTATGTATGTTGTCCCCGCCCCTTCCACCCTCATCCAATAGAGACATTCTACATTGTTATCTATATCTATAAAAGTGACGAAGGTGGACGTTGTGTAAGCATTTGTTATGTAAATTCAGCATATGTTTTTTATTCTTATTATTCCTTAAACTACCCAAGTGAAACCGGGCTAAACTGATAGTCACCTATAAAATCTACCTTTAAAATTTAACTTTATGGCCTCACGTCTATTTCTCTAAAATTGTTTTTTTTTATATTAACAGAACCCTTTGAGACAAATATTTTACTTTTTTATTTATTATTCTTCCTTTGTATTTTTCTTGCCGAATCTAAAAATAATACATTAACTACAGTTTTGTTATTATTCTGTCACGTTCTGCCTAGTCTATATCACTACACTTTGCCATAATATTAATTCGTTTACACCCACAATTCTTTTAAAATATAATAACGACCCACTCCACTACAATCATCTAATATGGTGACATTTTTTATTTTAAGTTTATTTGATTATTTTTTAAAGTAGAAGAAAGTGTAGTTTTCCACAACAGACAATTGACGAAGATGTGCTGTTTTATAAGAGTGAAGACGTCAGGAGAGTGATGCCTGGATAAATAATAATAAATATTATTATTATGCCTGGATAAATAATAATAATTGTAATACATTCATAAAGAATGAAACAAGATTTCAGGAACAAAAGTACTTGTATTCTATAAACTGAAAGGCATACCAATTATTTAAATAAAAATAATCCAATATTTGCTTTGCTCAGACCAAAAGAATGTATCGTGGTTGGTGGTGCTGGAACAAACAGTATCTGTATTTGTACAATCCATCAAAATAGGAATCTGTTGATTGTGGGGTCTCATCTTGGTACATCTACTCAAAATAAACAATATCATTTAACAGATTACAACCAATACATATCGCATGTTACATGTTAATTAAGCAACATCTAACTGCTCTTTTGATGATTGTTTAACTTGTAGCAATTTGAAGGAAGACTTTGTTTTCTATGTGAAAGAAGTTTTAAATAAAATTCTAGTAGATGATTTTATCTACAAACAGTGGGTACCAACTGTTAGAAACATTGTAAGGTGCTGACTTCTAAGTTTCGTTACGCTGTTCTCACGAGTCAGGTTTGCTTTGCGAGAGAAACCAAACCATCGCTGACGACTGAGAACATCATAATGGTGCCCTCACGAAAATTCGAAGTCGGCAGGAATCAGCTAAGTCGAAGTGACAAACTCTTTATGCTTATCAACGCTCTATATCCATCCCGATATGATGAAAAATGTTTGCCAAAATACATTTTATCAGTTAAACTACTGAGAAAATAATCTTGGTGCTTAATACTATTATCACGCAACACTTTATATATATATATATATATATATATATATATATATATGACGAGCCGTTGTGCGAAACCGCGGTAGGTCTTGGCGATCTTGCGATTTTTTCTCGTGTGTTTTTGCTCTACGTCACTGCCTCTTGGTTAATCCTTTTTGGTTAGTTTTGTATCGAGCACTTTTCTTTCTTTGTGGTTCGTTCCGTTTGAGGGTTTTTTTTCTTTGCTGTGAAGTACTGTATGTATTGTCGGTGCTCCGCAGTTTTCATTTTTTTCCCCTCATTGTCCAAAGCTTTATAGCGGCGGACAATAACGGACTTAGATTCTG
Source organism: Ascarosepion bandense (assembly GCA_037127315.1). Classification (NCBI taxonomy): domain Eukaryota; kingdom Metazoa; phylum Mollusca; class Cephalopoda; order Sepiida; family Sepiidae; genus Ascarosepion; species Ascarosepion bandense. The sequence goes on along the minus strand of JBBBDQ010000460.1, from coordinate 3,230,515 downwards.
CCGGTTATTCGTGGTCCTTAAAAATTACTTGTGTAAGATTTTAAGATTTGGATACGTACAGAGTCGATTTTATTATTATATATATATATATATATATTTTTTTTTTCCCCATTTGTAAACGAGTTATAGGTTTCTGAAGACACCACTCATGGTAGAAACCTAGGTCGAGTCATAACTCCTTTACAAATGGAAAATATTCAAAAGTTCTACAATGTAATCGCAACACTTTTTAATACAAATGTGCACTGCTCTAATCATATATATATATATATATATATATATATAGCAATGAATTTAATCACAGTAAGTCAACACTAATAATAACAGACTAAATATCCGAAAATAATGCTAACAGTAATATAAACCGTCTTCTAACCCGGCGACGACGACAAAAAGAAAAAACAGCGCACAAGAACAATACGTCTAGTGCTCGTTTGAAAGAAAAAAAACCCAAGGCGAAACCTTAACCACGAAGTGCTCGATACGAAAGTACGAAAGTAGAGCGAGAATACAATACGAAAATCTAGAATTTAGCCACCACCTACTGCGGTTTCACACGAACGGTTCTTCAGGGTGAGCCTCTTACGCTGAAGAACCGTTCGTGTGAAAACGCGGTAGGTGGTGGCTCAATTCAAAATTTTTGTATTATATATATATATAGTCATCCGCAGACAAGTCTGTTTCGCTATATCACACTTCATCAGTACGGTTGGACTCCGATTGCTTTTAACCCGGGATTAAAACCAGACCGAATTGGCGTCAGTCGGCGATTCTACCCCTGGGCTATGGGCGCTCGGTAGAAGAAGTCAAACTTTTTAGCGTGTATATTATCATTATACACGCCCAATAACCAGAGTGCTCTAATTTATTGCTGAATGAGCGATGCAATACACGTACGCATATTTTATAAACCCATGTTTATGATTCCTGTAACTCTGTATTCGACATTTGTTCGACATCTTCATAGTATTCCTGTAGGTAATGTTTTTCAGGTTTGTCTGTATGCTATATTTTTTTTTTGCTTCCGTTTCATTTTTAAATTTGAATATCCCATTAGCTCTGATATTTATTTCTTTACGGCTTTTCCTCAAGGTTGCAGACGATTCTCAGACAGAATTTAAATGAAACAAAGCCTCATTTATTTTTTCTCTCTTACATTCGCGAAATAATTCACTTCTATTTTTTCTTCCCCGCTCTAAAGCTAATATAAATAAATAAATAAAATAAATCTATTTCAAATTAATTATCCTTTTTAGGTGTTAGTTTCGACTTTTACTCCTCCTCTTGGAGTTTTTTTTTTAAAAGAAAAAAAAAATTAAGAGAACTTTTTTGGATAAAGAGTTTTGATACTGTTCAGTCGGAATCTCTTTGAAGGGTGAGAACCGATTCAACAGAATATACATCCAAATACTTGATCTAATTAATAAAACAGAAAACTAATCCAATGTAGGTATTTAATGACAGAATATCGCGACTAAATAACACGAGAATCCTGGCGTTGCAAATAAGCTACGACTCCAGATGGCGGGTCAGGTTTATAGATACGACTTGGTCTAATTTAAAAAGCCGTTTGAAACCCAGGTTTTACACATTATGCTTTAAGCTTTTCCCAGTCTGGTAAAAAACATCTACGACAGCTGGTGTTTCTAATCTGCCACCCAAATAAATATCGACGAGTTTTCCTCTTAACAGTTTAACAGCCGAGAATATAGCCACACCAGCCCAACATATAGTAGCGTTGTTCAAGACAAAGCTATTTTATACACGAAATATTAATCAGGCTATGCTACTTTACAACTCTGCATATAAAACAGTCTAGTCCAGAATATACCCCATCATATCAGAATATAACCCCTGATTTTCCCATGTAAGACTGTATTTAGGGATGATAGTCGGGGATATTATGAATCATATATAGCGGGTTATGCATATCTTTTCCAGTTTATAGTGGAGAGTCCGTTCTAGTGAAGGGTAGTTGTGTATTCTTGAAGATTAACGGAATTTGGCCTCGTTATAGATAGCCCACTATAAGTCATAAAATGATTATAAATCAAGAAAGGCAAATTGAGTTGAAAAATAGCATTTTATATATACACATATCAATTAAGGATTTTACAATCAAAGTAATACTTGAAGTATCGGTCCAGCGGACGTTAAAATGTTCATGGCAATAAAATGCTGAAAGAGAATTAATGCTTAGTAATGTGGGAGATTTGTAAGTAAGGAATGTCTTTGATGTAGCCGCTCCTTAGGTCAGTAAGTAGTTTTGAGACAGCGAAAGATAAGGTGAGAGGGAAGGGAGGCTAGGATAGTAAGCCGCTTGACGTAGGTCAAGGGGGATACTGATTACACTCCTCTCTCTCGAGTCAGTCCGTGGGTGTCGGCCTGTGTCGGTCTGTCTGGCGATGCTATCTGTATCGGCTTTTTATTTCGACTTTTTGGATCGCAGGAGATCATTTGGGAATTCATATCCGTATTTGATTCTGGTCTTCCCATTGGCCGATAAATAAAATTCACGTAGGCTCGAGAACTGGAAATATAATATTTAATTAATTTTTATTTTTCAACCGGAACATCTGCGCGAATCCAGCTGCGCACCGTCGAGTTTTGGTCATTTACCTTTTGAATGTGAGGGTGCAAACATCCGGTCTATCGCTTTTGCTCGGTCAGTATCACCACACATACAGTGTAACGCACCCACGGCTTATCTCTGTCTTTTCTACAAACATTTTCCAAGATAATTGCTCTTAACGAGGTTTACATTCTAGTTTCTCAACCTCCTGAAATCAAGCGTTCTATGAGAATGGTTTAATTTCTCGTACTTCTCGCCTGTGGAACCGTCTTCCGGTTTCTGGCTTTTTCTGCCACCTACAATTTTCAAACATTAAAAGGCAACGACAATCTCCAACTTCTGTCCTCTTGCAAACCGTTCTTTTATTGTTCTTTCTCGTCACTAAAATCGTCTCATTGACTTTCAATCCTAGGAACCCTGAAAACATCCAATTCCTAACAATGATGAACACGGATGAAAATATTTTAAGAAAATAGAATAAGAACATAGGGTTTATGCACAATTTTTCCCGTTATCATCATTATTAATCCCATGACCCACTGTAGTTCAAAGGTCACTGCTCGACTTTTTATATGAGGAATATTGGGGAAAATTTATGAGGATGGCGAAAAAGTTTTCATGTGTTGCGTTTCGTCCTAATTTAGTCAGACCAACGAAGTCCTAAAGGAGAAAACGCGTCACGAGAAAACATTGTCATACATTTGCATTAATGTACTCCCACAAAAAGTAGCAAGAGAAAGCGAGAAGAAAGGACTAAGCATAAACTTCAAGAAAACTGAATGTATAGTCATCAGCAAAAAGAAGACCACAAAAAGCCCACTACAAGTCGTAGAAACTAAAATAAAACAAGTAAAGAAATTTAAAAACCTTGGAAGCGTTCTGACAGAAGAAGAAAAGTGCGATATTAAGATCCGAAGACGCATTGGCATGGCCAATGACGCATTTCAAAAGTTAACCAGAGTAATGAGAGCCAGGAAAATCTCATTGGAAAGAAAGAAAAGAATGCTGGATTGCGATGAGATAACTATTCTTCTGTATCGCAATAAATGTTGAAAAATCTCATCAAGGATGAAGGAGAGGCTTAAGGCAGTAGAAATATAGGTTTACAAAAGGATGCTGAGGATACCATGGCCCGAACACATGAGCAACGATGAGGTGTTAGACAGGATGCTAACAAGGAGAAAACTCATTTTTAACATCAGGAAGTGACAGCTTTGGTTCTCGAGACACGTAATGAGGAAGGAGGCCCCAGAGAATCTAATACTCACAGGACGGATAGAAAGAAAGAGAGACAGGGGAAAGCAGCGCGGTACATACTTGATAGGATTAAGTAAATGGCTGGCGGATCGGAGTTTGGGAGAGATACCAAGAGAAAAAATATTGACAAGAGACAGGGCCAAGTGGAAGTCCCTGATTGTCTCCATCCTGAAGAGACACGACACATGAAAAAGAAAATATGTGTGCTATTAATACAAATAAATGTAATTTGTAACTTAGCTTATTGATGTTATATCCAGTTTAACAGAACCTCTCCTCGAGAATTCAATTCACACTTTAGGAGGAGTTCATCAATTAACTTACGTTTTACTAATTTTCTGCTATATATATATATATATATATATATATATATATATATATATATATATATATATATATATATATATATATATATAAACATATATATATATATATATATATATATATATATATATATATATATATATATATATATATATACATATATATATATTAAAAAAGGATTAATTCAAAGATGTTGAATAGCCATTTCGATATGAAGATCCCCACGGGGGACGACACATCACCTCAGCAACAGAAAAAACCTTTCAGAAACTGGAGAAAAATTAGTCTACTTTTCCTTTTTAAATAGATTGCAAAGAAATTAAAAAATAAATAATAAAATAAAATAAAATAAAATAAAAAAATAAAAATAAAAATAAAGGGAAAGAAAAAGAAAAAGAAAACGAAAAAGAAAAAGAAAAAGATAGAATAAAATCAAATAAAAAAAAAAAAAAATGACATCGTCTGGGTTCGCAAAAAAAAGGAAGAATGTAACTAAAAATTAACAGACAGACGCGTTAAATCGACGTAGTTTAGGCAATACGGAAAAAAGGTGGTAAGAGAGATAAAAGAAGGAAGGGAGGGTAAAAGAAAGAAACTAAAGAAAAAAATTTTTTTAAATATTACAGACGCTGGACAAATTCAAAAACCTAATTTCCCCAAAACGTTGAAGTATTAGAAAAAGGCCTTTACTTAAAAAGGCTATATATATATATATATATATATATATATATATATATATATATATAACCCGGCGTGGCTCGGGTTTTTTTAGTGTTTATATTGAAATGGTAAGATCAAGATCAAGATCTTTATTCAAGAAGATTCAGTATGAGGTTGCCCTGACGCATAAGCTAAAAAAATGCGAAGTAAGTACTGGTTTTTGTAGTATTTGTAAAACGGGATTCATGCTTGGTTAATTTTGCCAATAAACGGGATTAAATGTACGTACAAGTGGAAGAACGGGGGCGGATGTTACAGGAGTCTGTCATGTGATGCGATGATGTTGTGATGCAGAAGATGTGGATGCATTGTCCCTGCAACGTCGGAGAAGTTGGCACCTTGTAGAATACATGAAATTGTTAAGGTATATGATAAGGTAGAAATTACAAAAAAGACCCGATTTTTTTGGAATTCAACTAAGCGTTTCTGAGAAATAAACGATCACACAAAGCAGAATTTTCATTTTTGCCGCACACTGTGTATCAATTAAAATTTTTGTTCGCATATTAAGGCACCAGTCACTTGATTTTGGTTGAATTTGCATGAAACGTATTGGAGAAATGCATAAAACCACCCAAAACTATGTTTGTCGTTAATTTTTGACGAGCCCTGTATATTGATTCGAAATATTTTTTGTACATGAAAGATTCAGACCTTGATCTATAAGTTACCGGATTTGGTAGAATTCGCATAAGGCGTCTCGGAGGAAAAGAGTTCGTAAATGGAAGCGTTTCTCTGTAAATCAACTCGAATTTTTTGGGCGTACATCAAACATCCATGTCCTGATAGAAAAGTGACCCAATTTCGGTTGAAATCAGACCAAGGGTTAAAGATGAGTAAGGTTCATTAGAATGACGACACAAAAACATATATATATATATATATATATATATATATATATATATATGTGTGTGTGTGTGTGTGTGTGAGTGGGTGTATATGTGTGTGTGCTCTCTCATGACAATTGAGCTCTCTAGAGAAGAAAATGTTAAAACAGTTTCTACTTCTGTGATATAAGCAATACTCTTCAGAAATCAATTGAGTTATAGACTGCTTATATAAAACACGTTAAAATTTCCAGTTGCTGATTCCATCCGCCTATGGCTTAGGGTGTAGCGACTCCGACACCAAATCGGTCAAGTTTCGAACCCAGCCAGAAGCAAGTGGATATGTCTAGCCACACTGATGAGCTTGTATGCGTCTGATTATTATATATATATATATATATATATATAAAATTTTAATATTTTAATTTAATTCAAAAAGTGTGTATTATATCTATCGGCCTGCGCAGTCTAAAATTTTAATAAAGAACATGTGCCCTATGGCAGGGATCGAACATGCGACGCTCTTTATATCGCCACACCGAAAAACACTTTATGTATGTGATATCCTACTTGATTTTACTGAAAATTGACGCAACAAAATGTGCAGATCAACTAACGGATTCAACCGATCAAAACCTGTGTAGATCAATTATTTATCTGATGAATCATCGGAATTGACATCAGACGCAACGGATTTATTATTATGGAAGTTGTACTTGAACACCAGTCCGCAGACAGATCTGTTTCGCTGTATCACAGCTCATCAGTACGGTTAGACATCCGATTGCATCTAGCCAGGATAGAGACCCGACTCAAGTGAAATCAGTCGGCGATTCTACCTCTAGCTATGAGTGCTCGGTAGAGAAAGCTGGACTTTAGATGCTTACGCTGCAATCTGGGGCTAAACCTTTGACCATTAGGTGCCCAATGCTGAATTCTCGCAGAATGTAATATTAGTGGATTTGAGACTTTCCTGATGTAGTTACAACTTCGATTGGCTGGATATGTTGCAAGAATGAGGGACGACAGATTACATAATGTCCTCATTTTGTAAAATAACAATCTGGCCCCACCCGAAGAAGGAAGCTGATGCAAGCGGGGGTGTTTTCCGGCCGTTGAAAGGAACGGATGTTTGTTTGACCTTATTTCCGGCAGTAGCGGAAATGGCTACAAGAGGCAGACAGAACAGGTGTCTCTGAGAATTTACGTAGGCGTCGCGTGGGCGTCGCGTGATCAAGGCAAAGCCGGAAGAAACAAGTCCCGGTTTTGGAAGATATATAAAGACTGCGAAAACACGGATTCGCCAGTCAGTCTCGACAGGCAGTCTAGGCAGAGAGACGTAGAGGAGAACAGATACGACGACACTCCCCCGTCACCCTGTCAACCTTGGAAGAGCGCTCTCTCACTCTCTGTTCACTAGGCTACACGGTCCATCGTTCATTAATAAAAATATCACTTGTATATTTTTATATATACCCGTGTTTGTCTGTTTATTGATATATAACAATTTGACAGTGGACAAATGACTGCTAGACGACCGTGGCTCAACTATAACGACAATCTAAAGAGTAACCTCCCAGCTGTCAATGTGCCTCATACTAACTTCAGGGAAGATGCACTGGATAGAATTAACTAAAGATATTTGTGCCAGAGTGGTATCAGAAATTTTGAAACCAGTCTTATTAACGGTACAGCGAGAATATTTTGAGGACCCTAGAAGTTATACCTGGATTCGTAATCGGAGGGCACAATTTAAACAACCTAAGGTACGCAGATGATACAGTGCTGATAGCAGACACAGAAAGGAAACGACAAGACCCCTTACAGAAGGTAGTAGAAAAAGTAACAAGAAAGGACTAGAAATAAACTGCACGAAAACTGAATGCATGGTTATCAGTAAAAAGGGCAGCCCAAAATGCCAAATACAGGTCGAGAATACCAGAATCAAGCAGGTACAAAAATCTAAATACCTAGGAAGAGTTATAACAGAAGACGGAAAGTGCAACAGAGAGATCCGAAAGCGAATTAGCATGGCGAAGGAAGCATTCCAGAAGTTGAGTAAAGTATTAAGAAACAGGACAATTTCGCTAGAAACTAGGAAGAGATTACTGGATTGCTACGTGACGTCCGTCCTTCAATATGGCAGTGAATGCTGGACAATACCATCAAAGATGAAGGAAAAACTTGAAGCAACTGAAATGTGGTTCTACAGAAAGATGCTGCGAATATCATGGATCGAGCATGTGAGCAATGATGAGGTATTGGAAATGATGGAAACAAAAAGGAAATTAATACTGAGCATCAGGAAGAGACAGCTGAAGTTCCTGTGACACGCAATGAGGAAGGAGGGCTTGGTGAATCTGATACTAACAGGCCAAATAGAGAGAAAAGAGACAGGGGAAAGCAACGGATAACATATTTGAAGGATCTAATCAGGTGGATAACGGAGCGAGTGTTGCATGTTGTAACAGGAGAAGGCGTGCTCAGATCCATCAGGGATAGGGAAACGTGGAAAGCCATGATCGCCTACATCCTAAAGGGACAGGGTACATAGAAAAAGAACAGAAAAAAAACAATATCAGCAAATATTTCTGTGGCTATGTCCCGAGTATGCAGTTCACAAGCGGGCCATAAAAACTGAATGAGGTTGTCGCGTCCTCAATATCGATTGTGTATTTGGGCAGCAATCTCTCTTTTGTGCATGTTTCATTAACAATGACAGACACGGTATTATGGCTAAGTTTTTTATATAATTTTTTTCATAATGCTTTCATTATTTTTAACCTTTTGGCGTGTAGATGATGCTATTATTTAATATTTTTCTATATTTCTGAGTTGAGGTAATATTTACAGTATTTACATTATTCGGACTATTGTCCTCATCTTTGTAACCATTTGTATGACGTTTCGGCCGTTGTACGCTCCGGAATTTCGAACCGAACCCTTTATTACAATCACTGGGGTATATGAATTCTCTCTAACTCTGTTATCTCCCTCTAACCCTAACAGTTAATTTTTGACCACTGCTGTAGCCTGGTAATTAACTCAAAACTCTTTGGATCAAGTCAGAGGAACTAACCAACGTTTATATCTACAGGGCCATGTGTCCTTAAGAACAACTGAATTTTGGAGACTTATAAAATTAATGCCCAGTAACCCCCTTTTTTATCAGAGTTCATATTGCAATTTTTTGATGTTAATGGTTTTCTCTAGTAATTCTGATGTTAATTGTTTTTGATAATATTTTTACCAGAGCTCATATTGCAAATTTTGACAGGTTAAAAGGCAATCGGAGTCTAACCGTGATGATGAGCTGTGATACAGCGAAACAGATCTGTCTGCGGATGATGACAATATATATATATATATATATATATATATATATATTGACTATTGACTATTGACTATTGACTGCGGATGACGATTTACGCTCTCACACCCTGATTGAGCACTCTGGAAGAATGGAAGACTTTGAACAACAGTAGCTACTCTGGCATGTACGCATCGCTCATTCAGTAATGAATTAGAGCACTCTGGTTATTGGGCGTGTATAATGATAATATACACGCTAGAAAGTCTGCCTTCTTCTACGGAGCGCCCATAGCCCAGAGATAGAATCGCCGACTAACGCCAATTCAGTCGAGTTTCAATCCTGGGTTAAAAGCAATCGGAGTTTAACCGTACAGATGAACTGTGATACAGCGATCTGCGGATGACGATATCCCGAGGCCATATATATATTGCTATGTTTGTTGTATGTGTTTAAATGAGATCGAATTGAACTATGGTACGAGAGATGCAACGTGAGTTTTCTTATTAAACGGGTTGTGGTGTATCCAATGTAATTATTTACGAATCTGGATTGATCAATAACACACTTCTTCAAAGGTCATGCAAATTCGTAAATATATGTTGTTATTTTTGACGATGAAGTTAGCAGTTTTGAATTTTGTGTAATAGATAATTAATTCAATTATTCAAGTTCAATAGTCAATATATATATATATATATATATATATATATATATATATATATATATATATATAGTGTAATGGTTGTTACAATGTTTTTAAATTCATAGTATCACTACACAAAAATTTTCATGTTTCGAAGCCAGCCCATTATGTTTTTGGCTTAACACCTACCAACCCCTAAACCAAAAAACAACACGCAAGACGCCAGCAGCATCAGCCCTCACAAGATTAATAGATTAATCTCTCCTGAACTCAGCCACAAACAAACACTTAACCCTAAGACCTTAAAAAGGTCAACATAACTCAAAATACAGACCAACCCCTGTAACACCCCCGCCAAAAAAAAAAACAAATCCAACACAAATAAACTGGCTTTTCAACTAGATAATTCTCATTTCTAAAAAAATCATCTGAGGATGAAGCCACAAACATAATGGGCTTGCTTCGAAACATGAACATTTTTGTGTAGTGATACTATGAATTTAAAAACATTGTAACAACCATTACATTATAACGCTCTACATTTGTATCGAGCACTCTTTATAAAAGTAAATGCATGAACAAAAGATTAATAAACCTACGAGTTCAACAACTTAGTTACAACACTATATATATATATATATATATATATATATATATATATATATCCCGCGGCCATATATATATGGTAAATTAGACGTGTATGATGCGTTCAAAATGTGGGTATCGTTTTATTGCAAGTATAGCTTTCTCAGTCTCTTCTTTTTGCCCAGTCTGCAAACCAGTTTCCATTGCTGCGGTCGTAACTGTCAGTATCTGTTGGAATGTTTGTCTGATTGATATGGAAACCAAATTCCATGGTCAGTGGATTTAGAGCCATTTTCTTGGAGATAATCAAGTTTATGCGTCCGCGTGGAATCGGTAAATGTCATTTGTTTGGATGTATAATTAACTTATGGGTAAAATTGACACAGAGATTTAAAGAAAAAAAAATTGTGCAAATTCCGAAATGATATCCTTATGAAGACCAAACCTGACAGAACGAATAAAAACGGAAGAAAACTTATAAAAAAGCGAGAAAAACGATACGAAGTCGTCAGCGTAAATAACATTTTATTATTTTTTTAAAAATATTTTTGTTATTAAATGAAATTTTACTATTTTTTCTTAATTATTTTGTTCATCGCCACTCTCCTAATATCTCTGTTGTCCTTCTCCAGTCGTTTTTTTTTTTTGTTAATTTTAAAAGGCTTATAACGCGAAACGAGAAATATCTTTTTCTTTTTAAGGAATAGACATTTTCCACAATTTTATTTATCTATCTTTTTCTTTTTTCCTAAACAATCCAGGGAAAACTCTGTCGCGTTTTTTTTTCTTCTTTTCTTTTTAAATCGTTCTTTTCACATTATTGCAAGTTGCTCGAGCGGAAATAAAAAGATAAGCCGTCGGAATAATTACGTTCGTTTGTTGGATTTTGTTCACAATCTGTTCTTTTTATTGTATACGGTCGTTTACATTATGGCTGACAGTTTCTGCCGTATTCGCTGACCATATACAAAAGCCTGTGCCCTCTTGGATATAAGTCACTTGCAACTGAATTAAGACGCACGTTTTAAATCGCGAATTAAGAAGAAGGCTAATGGATTCCGTTTCTTCTTTAATATCTGCTCCCAGTATGTTGATAAGCAAGGCATTTAAAACGAGATTAAGAAAATAGTAAGAAAATTAATAAAATAGACAACTTTCGATTCTTTGTTGTTGTTGCTTTTACTCCTTTACTTTTCTTTGGCATTGATAAAGGTTGTAATGACAGAAAACGGTGATTCGCAGACTTTTAATGTTAGGAAATCTGGTAATGGTAATAGGAATTTTTAGCAAGACTTTTCCTTTTTTTATATATATATTTTATATCGTAAATAATGTACGTTCTATCTCGCTTGCGATCTTTTTCCGTTTTAATATCTCTATTAAAACTTTTCCTTATATATTTGAATTTTAAACGATTTCAAGAAAAGATTTCAAAAAATGTTTGAGCATGTTCTTATTTAAATATTTGAACAACGAATTGTTGTTGGCAATTTGTCATACATTTCAAATTAATCGTTGCCTGAATATTAGTTGTTTTCTTTTTCAAATTTCGTTCCCAAATAAAACATTTTGACTTCTTCATAAAAAATACCGTCCGCATTTCTTTCGTTAATTACTTACATTGTAAATCATCTACGCTTTAATTTGAATGGTTAGACATTAGATTGGCTTTTATCGACAAAGTCGTTTTAAAATGTTTTCAAAGATTGTTTCAATAGTTGTCGTTTACGGATGGATCCGTTTTTCTGTTTCTTTTTTTTTTTCAGAGACAACCATTTGCTAGTATAATTCTGTCATGAAATATTTTCGATTTTACAACAGTAAATCTTAATGCTTTAATCAACGAAAGAATGCTGTACTTGCTTGCATTGTAAATTTTCATCATCATCATCATCATCATCATCATCAGCAGCAGCAGCATCATTCTCATGACCGGCTCTGGTCGTAGGGACGCTGAGCACCTGACAAGCTCCCGCCAAATGACTCGGTTGCATGCCAACATCTCAGTCTCTGTAAATGATCATCTAGTCCCCTCAGCCCATCTCTTACACTTTCTACCTTTTCTTTTGTCGAAGGTGGTACCTTGTAGGATGTCACTGGACCATAAATTTTGGCTTTTATCAGGTGTCTATACCATTTTCAAATTTCTATGGATATGATGTCGTTCAGCGGGCTTGTTTCTTGCTCGATGGTGTCTCGCACTGTGCCATTTGGGTTCCGTCTACATCGAATGTTGGTTATGTAACATCTTATTCCTAATGTTTGGATTCTTCGATGTAAACCTGTTGTTAATGTACAAGACTCGGGGGCGTATAAAATGATTGGGAAGGCCCAGTGCACGCAGTAGTTTCTGTTTTGATATCAGTATGAAATGAAAAGAGTTGAATCGAAGAGAAATGGACAGAGAGAGAGAGAGAGAGAGAGAGAGAGAGAGAGAGAGAGAAGTGTGGGAAGCAGAATAAGAAAGAAAAGGAAAGAATATTTAAAAAAAGGACATGTCTATTTAACCGTGATACAAGATTGGCATCTAGGTCCCACCCTATTAAAATAGTTGAATGAAATGAGAAAAGATGATTCGGAAAATCTTATACTCACAGGGACAGATTGAAGAAAAGCAAGGCAGAGGAAAGCAGATATTAGCATACTTGATAAGTTTGAATAAATGAATGATATAACGGTTTAAGAGAACAACAAAAAAAACTTATAAAGAGCTGCAAAGGATAGGAAGATGTGGCGAGTCATGATCGGTTACGTCTAGAGGAAACACGGTACATAAAAAAAGAAGATCATGGATATGAAGTCATCCAGCAAACTTGTTTCTTGCTTGATGCTCTCTCGCACTGCGTCATTTGGGTGCCATCTACATTGGATGGTGGGTTTGTAGCTTCTCATGGATTCTTCGCTGTAATTCTGCTGTTAATATCCAAGAAGCAGAGCCGTATGAAAAGATTGAGAAGGCCCAATGCAAGTAACGTCTTAGCTTTGATTTCATATGAGAGAGAGAGAGAGAGAGAGAGAGAGAGAGAGAAAAGAAGGATATTTCTTTTCTCGCACATTACGCTTATGGAAGTCCCTTCCATTTACTTCCTTTCTTGATAGTTACAATCTCCGAAAATTTAAATGCAATGCCAATTTCTATCTTCTTGAATCCTATCTATCTTTCATCTTTTTTCAACACATCCTGTAACACCCTGTGCACCAGTGGCGTTTCCGTCTTGCTTGTGGTGAAACGATTAAAAAAAATCTTAATGCTTTAATCGACGAAAGAATGTTGTACTTGTTTGTATTGAAATTTTTTTACATCATCATCAGCAGCAGCACTACTATCATAACCGCTTGTAGGTGTAGCTTCGCTGAGCACCTGACCAACTCCCTTCAAATGACTCGGTTGCGTCCCAACGTTTCAGTCTCCGTAAAGAATCACCGTTCACTCAATGGCAAAGTCAGTCCATATTTTCATCTTTTCTGCCTAAGGCGATAACATGTAGGGTGTCAATGGGCAAAAATTGTTGGCTCTTATCAGATGGTCATACCATTTTGAAATTTCTTTTCTTGATGGTGGATATTTTGTTTGATAAATGCCATTGATAGCAGATACGGAAAGAAAACTACAAAAATTCCCACATAAGGCTATGTGGGAATTATATAGTCTTATTCCCACATAAGGCTATAAAGATAGCGATAAGAAAGGGCTAAGTATAAACTACCTGAAAACAGAATGCATGGTTATCAGCAAAAGGGATAGCCAAGAATGTAAATTACAAATTGGGGATACTAACATTACAGAAATTTAAATATCTGGGAAATGTTCTAACAGAGGACGAAAAATGCAACTCTGAGTTCCGAAAATGTAATGAAACGGCCAAAGGTGAATTGCAAAAGCTAAACAGAGTATTAAAAAAACATAAAATATCTTTATAAACAAAGAAAAAGAGTACGGAATTGTTATATTATATCTGTCCTCCTTTATGAAAGCGAATGCCAAATTTGCTCAAAGATGAAGAAGAGATGAAGAAGAGCAAGAGAAATCTGGTTCTATAGAAAGATGCTGAGGTACCATGGACCAGACATGCAAGCAGTTGAAATTCCTGGAGTGCGTAATGAGGAAGGAGGGCTTAGAAAATCTGATACTCACAGGGTAGATTGAAGGAAAGAGAGACAGAAGAAAGCAGAGCTTAACATACTTGATGAGTTTGAGTAAATGAATAGTAGAACGGTTTGGGAGAAATAACAAAAAAAGAAACTTATTAAGAGCTACAAAGGATAAGAATATATGTACGATCATCGGTTACTTCCTGAACAGACACGGCACATAACAGAATAAGATCGTGGATATGAAGTCCTCCAGCAAACTTCTTTCTTGCTTGATGGTGTCTCACACTGTGTCATTTGGGCGACGTCTACATCGGATGGTGGTACTGTAGCATTTCATTTCTAATGCACGCCCCATTTCACGCAACATTGCCAGGTTTGATTTCGGTATGAAATGAATAGAATGGAATCAATGAGAGGTGGGGGGAAAAGAGAGGGAGGAAGAGAGAGAGAGAGAGAGAGAGAGAGAGAGAGAGAGAAAAGAATGAAAACCAGGAAGAAAAGTAAAAAATTATAAAAAAGAAAGAAAAATAAAGAAAAGTGAAAGAAAAAAATGAAAAAAAAAAATGAAAGAAAAAATGAAAGAAAACTCATGTTGTGGCGAATTTTCGTCGCTAACTTGTGGTGGCCTGTTAGGGCCCGCAAGTAAGACACGAAAACAAGAAGGTAGATTGAAAAAGTGTTTTAGAATAACAGAACAATATATACAATGTGGCTTCCCTGTGTCTCTTCTACAATTACTTTCACGGCTTCTGCTCCGATGAACGTAGCTCACTCGTGCCCCCATATATATAAATTTACTCGATCCACAATATTAGCAACTAGGTCCAACCATTTTACTCTGAAACCAATAAACTGTAAACGCAAATTCTACTCCATCATTCTCGCACTTCTAGCCTGTGGAATTCCCTTCCATTTACTTGCTTCCCCGACAGCTACAATCTCCAAGAATTTAAATGTAAAGTCAATAGTCATCTCCTATCTCACTAACCTGCGTCATCTCTCTCATGCTCCTTTCTCCATCCACTCCACTCTCATCAGTATTCTTATCCTTCTCTTACCCACTCCCTGACACTCCCTATAATCTGTCTTCTCATAAATTTCCTATTGTGTAACCCCCTGCAAAACAGTGGCAGTAAAATGCCTTGCTTAGGGCGATATGATTATCAAAGAAAAAACAATAAGTGTTAGTAATCAGCAAAATAGAAGTATACGTCCGAACAGTATAGTTACACTGCTTCTAGACTGTCACACGACTGCCTTCACAGCTTACCCCAGAAGCCACGCAGGTTATTATTTATTGACGGAGGAAGAATCCCTTTCTATAGATAGGTCCCCATAACAACAAACAAATAAGAAAAATTAAAAAAGGAATAGACTAAAAATTTTATATCAGGAAGATCATTGATGAATATCAGGAAAAGCGTAGAATCATTGATAGAGACTTGAGGGACACCCGCGTTCGTATAATAGAATCTGGAATCCCGTTTAATATGACCTTCAGGACAGGAACGATTGGAGTAGATCAAACAAGCGTCCATTTATACCATAGTACTGTAGCTTGCACAGAAGACCAGCATGCAAAACCCTGTCAAATACTTTCGAGATATCCAGGATAATAGCTCGAGCTTCGCTGTTCTTTTCAAGTACCTGGTATATGAATTCCGTGGTGCTCGTTAGCATGTCAGTAGTAGACCCGGCGAAACGGAAGCCATACTGTTTGTCAGAGTTTTAAGAATTAATAAGAAAAAAAAAACGAGAAAAAAATAAAATTAAAATTAAACAAGAGAAAGAAAAATGAATTAAAAATAACGGAAAAAAGAAATGGAGACGGAATCGGAAAAAAAGGAATAAAAAGCAAATATAAAAGATAAAGAATAGGGAAAGGCGAAAGAAATATTGTTGGGACACCCGCACCTATTCGGCTATAATGGACTCTTCCATTACGATGTAAAGTAATGGTGGCATCTACATAGGAGAGTGTGCCGAGCAGCAAATTATTGTTGGGACGCCTGCGTCTATTCGGCTATAATGGACTCTTCCATTACTATGTAAAGTAATGGTGGCTTCTACGTAGGAGAGTGTGCCGAGCAGCAAATTATTGTTGGGACGCCTGCGTCTATTCGGCTATAATGGACTCTTCCATTACTATGTAAAGTAATGGTGGCATCTACGTAGATTGAACTCTCAACCACTATGCCACCAAATTCACAAATCAATGCTTTTATCCACCGTTGTGATAATGACAACAAATGTAAATAGTGCAAATAATGAAAAAGGAATAGAAGAAAAGGAGAAAAAAGGAGATAGAAAAGAAAAACACAGAGAAAAAGGAAAGAATAAAAAAGTAAAAAAAAAGAGGACTAGAAAGAAAGAGAGGGCTAAAAATAAAGAAAGATGAAACAATAGTCTTTCATTTGATTTTCTTCTTTTCTTACAAAGGAAAGACTAGAAAAGTAAATGAAGAAAGAACGAAAATTATTTGAATAACGACAAAACATTAAAAAATTGATTTCTTCTTGCAGAAATGATTTAATGGTAATATCAGATTCTTTTATTTCTTTCTTTTCCGTTGTCCACTACTCCAAGAATACGTCGTTGACTAACAGATGTTGGAGTCTGCGAGAATTTGGCATTGGTCTGAAAGGAGTATGGGCGCCGAAGATATTTTTCTTCTTCATTTGCTTCGCATTTACCACTGTTATTGCCAATGTGGGCATCGCATAATATTAAATAGCAATAGTCTTACATACTAACCGCTATTTAGAAGATGGATTTTCTTGTAATGATATTCACCCTGTACAAGACTCAAGAACCGCTCGAGATAGGGGGTTACAGATTAAGAACAACAACTCCAAGTAAGCTGATAATAACACCAAGACCCGTAGGGCCATAGGAAATGAAAAAGAAGGAAATGACATTCGAGAGAAACGGAAAAAATGCGTAGGACCAAGGATAGAGACTTGAGGGACACCTACGTTCGTATAATAGAATCTGAAATCCCGTTTAACCCTCTAGGGCCATTCGTATCATATTTGATACAGTATTTCCCTATAAGGAAACATTTGGTATTTCCCTATAAGGAAACATTTGGTATTCATTGACTGAGCAGTCAGTACTGCTTTCATTTGAAATTTATAAAATATTTCTTTTAAAAAATTTTTCAGGAAAATATTTCTTTCAAGGCTTGTTTTCATACTGTATCAAATATGATACGAATGGCCCTAGGGGGTTAATATGACCTTCAGGACAGGAACGATGGGAGTAGATCAAACAAGCGTCCATTTATACCATAGTCCTGTAGCTTGCACAGAAGACCAGCATGCAAAACCCTGTCAAATACTTTCGACATATACAAGATAATAGCTCCAGCTTCACAATTCTTATCAAGAAACTGGGGTAAGAAAAAAATGAGAAAAAAAAAACAAAACAAAACAGTAACAAAGGATAAGCCTCTACTCCCGTTCAAAAGGGCGGAAGTGTGGACCAGACGATAGGCGAGCCTATCAACTTCTCTTGAAGGAAAAAATGTAATTAAAGAGTAAATAAAAGTAAAAAGTTTTAGGCGGAGACTTTAAAATTATAGACATTAGAGAAAAAAAACCCGGAAGACTAATCCTAAACAGGAAACAAGTGATAAACCTCTACACCTATTCAAGAGATCCGGGCGTAATGTACACCGAATGATAGGCAAACCTATCTACTCCTATTAAAGAGAAAATATAATAAGGCGTAAATAAAAGTCCATAGTTTTAGGCAGTCTTTAGAAGTTGAAGGGACCGGAAATCCAATCTTAAACAGGAAAGAAGGAATAAACCTCCACTACATTTCAAGAGATCGGGGAATAATATACACTGGACGTTAGGCGAACCTATTTATTTCTATTTAAAAAAAAGAGTAAATCAAAGTTCATAGTTTTAGGCAGTCTTTAGAGTTCGGGATTTGAAGGAACCAGACATCTAATCTTAAAAGGAAACAAAGGATAAACCTCTATATTGTTCAGAGATCGGGGAATAATATACACCGGACGATAAGCCAAATCCTATCTGCTCCCTATCAAGCAAAGTATAATTAAGCGTGATAAAGTCCAAAGTTTTGGTCTTTAGAAGTTCCGAGTTAGAGGAACCAGATATCTGATAAAGAAACAAGGATAAACCTCTACTCATGTTCAAGAGATCGGGGAATAATATACACCGGACTAGGTAGAATCTATCTGCTCACTATCAAAAACAAAAGTATTAAGCGTAAAAAATCGAGTCAAGAGTTTTAGGCGGTCTTTAGAAGTTCAGAGTTGAAGGAACCAGATATCTAATCTTAAAGAGAGAAGCGAAGGATAAACCTCTACTCATGTTCAAGAGATCGAGAATAATATACACCGGACGATAGGCAAATCTATCTGCTCCTATCAAAGCAGTAGTATAATTAAGCGTAAATCAAAATTCAGAGTTTTGAAGATGCGAAGTTCGAGTTGAAGGAACCAGATATCTAATCTGCAAAAAAGGAAACAAAGGATAAACCTCTACTCGCTTGTTTAGATAACTATACACCGGACGATAGGCAAATCCTATCTGCTCCTATCAAAAGCAAAAGTATAATTAAGCGTAAATCAAAGTCCAGAGTTTTAGGCAGTCTTTAGAAGTTCTAAGAGTTGAAGGGCAGATATCTAATCTTAAAAAGGAAACAAAGGATAAACCTCTGCGCATATTCCGGGAATGAGGGAATAATACTACACCGGACGATGAGCAAATCCCTACTCCCCTATCAAAGCAAAAGTATAATTAAGCGTAAATCAAAGTCAGAGTTTTAGGCAGTCTTTGAGAAGTTCAGTTGAAGGAGCCAGATATCTAATCTTAAAAAGGAAACAAAGGATAAACCTCTACTCATGTTCAAGAGATCAGAATAATATACACCGGACGATAGGCAAATCCTATCTGCTCCTATCAAAGCAAAAGTATAATTAAGCGTAAATCAAGTCCAGAGTTTTAGGCAGTCTTTAGAGTTCAGAGTTGAAGGAAGAGACAGATATCTAATCTTAAAAGAAACAAAAGGATAAACCTCTACTCATGTTCAAGAGATCGAGGAATAATATACACCGGACGATAGGCAAATCCTATCTGTAATATATCAAAGCAAAAGTATAATTAAACAAATCAAAGTCTTGAGAGTTTTTAGGCGATCTTTGAAGTTCGGGATTGAAGGAACCAGATATCTAATCTTAAAAAGAAAACAAGGATAAACCTCTACTCATGTTCAAGAGATCGGGGAATAATATACACCGGACATTGACAAAATCTATCTGCTCCCTGTAAAGCAAAAGTATAAATTAAGCGTAAATCAAAGTTCAGAGTTTTAGGCAGTCTTTAGAAGTTCAGAGTTGAAGGAACCAGATATCTAATCTTAAAAAGGAAGCAAAGGATAAACCTCTACTCATGTTCAAGAGATCGGGGAATAATATACACCGGACGATAGGCAAATCCTATCTACTCCTATCAAAAGCAAAAGTATAAATTAAGCGTAAATCAAAGTTCAGAGTTTTAGGCAAGGTCTTTAGAAGTTCAAGAGTTGAAGGAATTTAAAATCAATCTTTAACAGGAAAGAAGGGATAAACCTTACTCCTGTTCAAGACATCGGGAATAATGTACACCGGACAATAGACAAACCCTATCTACTCCTATTAAAGAAAAAATAAATAAAGTGTAAATAAAAGTTCGGAATTTTAGGCAGTCTTTAAAAGTACAGTGTTGAAGGAATCGCAAACCAATCTTAAACAGGAAAGAAGGGATAAACTTCTGATTTTGTTCAAAAGACCGTGCGGAGTGGGAATTGAACGATAGGCAAACATATCTACTTCTATAAAGGAAAATATATAAATAAAGAGTAAATAAAAGTTCGGAGATTTAGCCGGAAACGTAATAACTATATAGTTTAATTAGACTTTAGAAGTTAATAGGAAACCCAATCCTAAACAGAAAACAAAGGATAAATGTGTATTCTGGTTCAAAAGACGGCAGAGAAGTGCGAGCTAGACGACCTGCAAACTTATCTACTCAACTCAGTATCCAGTGCTCATTGGAGTGATCATCAATGAAGCCAATAAAGCAGATAATGAATGGGAAGACACACCCTATCATTCTATAAGGAGCGAATGAACTTTTAAGTTTTGCCCTTTCTTCTTTTATGTGCCACGCCTCTTCATGACGTAGGCGATCATGTCATTATAAGCCTCAACTTCCAATACCTTGTGGCCTTCAGCAGTTTTCTACTTTTGTTAAGTTTCTCACCATTCATTTGCACTAGCTCATCGGGCAGGTGAATCGATGCCTTTCCCTGCTTCTCTCGACCTCATTGTGCCTTGTGAGTGTAAAGATTTCCAAACTCTCATTCCCTATTATGTTTCCAAGAATTTCGGCTGTCTCTTCCCTATTCTGAACATAAGTGTACTTTTTCTTACCATTTTCTTTAAGAAGTTATTTTTGCTTACTCACTCCGTCCATGTGATTCTCAGCATCCTTCTGTAGAACCACATTTTTGCAGCCCCCAGTTTTTTTTACATCCGACAAAAAATTGTCCAACATTCTCATTCCTAAGAGAATAGATATCCCATAGCAATAGCATGTCGATCGGCTGCTCGGCACACTCTGTCACGTAGATGCCACCATTACTTTACATAGTAATAGAATAATCCATTATAGCCGAATAGGCGCGGGCGTCCCAACAGAAACGTTTTATAACCTTCACATCTAATAACACTTATCGTGATAAATTTGCACCTAAACAAACGGAAATAAGTACTAATGGAGTCAACCACAATAGTTCGTACAAACGTTGTCTTTGTTCGTTTAATATCTCAAACGCGTCAAAATCATACTCCGGAACCTTACAGTACGACTATACAACAAAGTTCTGGAATCAGGGAAGTAAAATTATTTATATTACATACATAAAGACTATAATCCTCATATTTGTTTTTAATTGCACATGACCGCCTTCTGTAGAAATTTCTGGCATCTTGGTGTTATCGTTATCCCATTAGTCCTCAAATTTGCTGTTATTATATATTTTTTGCTATTATCACCTGATTGAGTCCTGTTCGAATTTCTGGAATCAGGAAGTAATCATTATTTACATTAATATATCTAGATTACTGTCCTCATTTTTGTTGTTATTATATTTCGTTTTATTATTACCTGATTGCATTCTGTCTGAATTTCTGAGATAGGGGAGTTTTCATTATTTACATTAATATATCTAGATTACTGTCCTCATTTTTGTTGTTATTATATTTCGTTTTATTATTACCTGATTGCATTCTGTCTGAATTTCTGAGATAGGGGAGTTTTCATTATTTACATTATTTATAGCAACGTTTTGCAGATTATTTTACGATTGTAAGAAATTTTTGTTGATATTAATGGTTTACTAATAAAAATTCTACTCGTTAGCACATGACTGGTGTGGAGAAGCGGTTGATCCGTACATTCCTCAAGGATGTTTGTACGTAAGGGAATAGGACAAACTCGACTGCCACTGGATCTCAGGTCTCTGATCTTTAATTACAAACAATTATTCATTACCCCACCGCACATCCAAACTTACAGCATCTGGTATTCCGAAGAGATTACGGATTTGTTTCTTTTTTTTCAATCATTTCACCCGACTTACGGCCATATCACGTTGAATACACCGGTTCTCGCTCACCGAAGTTAAGCAACGTTGAGCCTGGTCAGTACTTCGATGGGTGACCGCTTAGGAATACCAGTTGTTGTAAGCGTTTAGTGATGTGCGCTGTGGTGCAGTGGATATCGGCTCGGAAAGAGAACTCGGTGAGCTGAGTTCGAATTCCAGTTGAATACCCTGCGTTCACTTAAGCACTGGTACCCTTTGGAAAGGTATTAATCCGTCCCTTCCCTCCAGTTATGGGTTAAATAACAAGGGTAGAACTTGGGGACCCTGCGCTTAAAAACAAATCCTAATGAATCTTGATACTCGAAAAGAAAAAAATATTACTAGACACAAAAACTTATATAAAAACAACAATAAATTGTTGAAAGAAAAAGGTATTACCAGCAATAAATAAATTTAGTTGGCAATAAATGACCCGCCGAGGTTGATATGTCATAAAAAAAACAACATCATTTCACCCCCAAGCAAGACGAGAATGCCACTAGTACACAGGGGGTTACAGGGAGGGAAAGTGATAGAAAGACTGCCTATAAGTAGAATTGCGGAGAGGTTAAAAGATGAATGGGATTCAAGAAGACAGATGAGTGCGATTGACGTTGCATTTAAATTTTTAAGATTTTAATTATCAGGGAAGTAAGGAAACGGAAGTAGATATCACAGATGGGAAACGCTAGAAAAGAAACTGTTAGAGAAGAATGGTGGTTGAATTTAGCTATTTTAACAGTAAAACTGTGGGACCTAGATGCCAGTCTAGGAGCATGTAATCAAGGCCCCAGGGAAAAAGACTGACCAAACTCGGTTTTGCTTAACTTCGGTAATCGTACAAAACTGATGAGAATCATGGGTATATAGCCAGTCAGTTAAGTGTCATACGTGATACACGCTTTGAGCGATCATGTCTCGAAAGAGACATGACTGACTGAGCAGAAGATTATTCCACAGTAGGTTGTCATTGCCTTCAGCGGTAGACTTGTTGCCCGCTAAGGCTATAGAATCCAATCTATCCTATTGTTTAACCAATAACTGGTATTTGTGCCTAAGTGAATGCAAGGAATTCAACTGGAATTCGAACTCGGCTCACCGATTTATCGCTCCGAGACGATATCCTCTACACCACAACGCACATCACAGAAAGAAATTTGCGCTGGGTATAAAGTACCCAGCGCAAATGACGCCATTTTAATTACAATTTAATTAAATTTTCAGTACCCGATTTTCTTACCTAAATAATATGTTTTTTAGTTCTTGTCAATGTTAACTCAAAGTACAAATTTTGAAGTGCCTGTATGTAAAATATTTCAAATAAAGATTTATATTTAATACTTTTTTGATATTTTCAAAATCGGGTATTATATACCCATGGTTAGTATGGTGTAAATTTAATTGATGGTTAGTATTCCAGGGTTAAACGTGATATGTCTCTACGGTTAGTAGTGTTATGTGAATCTCCCACGTGGAAGTCTTTTCCTCTAAGTAGAAGCTGAAGCTGAGCGGAGCTTTCTCCTTCCATCTGGACTACGGAGGAAATAGGGCAGCAACACAGAGCTACGCAGTTTGACGTAGTATAACCTTTAGTTGAAGCCAAACAACACTTCCAGGTTTTATAATATTAGTATAATGAACAGCTAATACAACCCCTATGTATAAAAATGCAATTCAGTCGTACGTGAACCGAAGTTTCAACCTGATATGGCCGATTTTGCTCCTTCCGAGCTGGTATCCATTACAAGCCAAATTGTTTAATTCATTATTTATTTCCATTCTTTCTAGCAAGTTCGAAATTTCAGTTAGAATTCTTTTTTGTGTGTCAGTTGTCAGTCTAATGGTTACTCTTACTGTTTTAACGCCTTTATTTTTCAGTAAAAACACGTTGATTTGAAAATTCTTGCTATCATTAAATAATTGCCGTATTTTAATGAGACCTTCAGGAATTATTTTTAAATTTTTTTTCATAGAAAATCTTGGTAAAAATATTTATTTTTTACATATTTTACACCCACTTAATTTCATGGACTTTCGAGCAATTAAATTTTGATGGCAAAATTTGTTTTACTAGTTAAACGCTGAACACATTGGAGAATGTAAATCATTAATTTGTTTTTTCAAAACACTACTCATTTCCTAAAAATCTAGTCTGAATTGTAAAATAAAAAATGCAATAAAACTAACATTATTCAGCTAAAAAAAGCTTATTATATAGATAACATTTATTAAGAACATTATTGTCTTAAGAAATTTTTCTTTCGATAAATAATGAATTTTTACAAAAATTGTTTCAATTTAAAAAAAATATAATCCATAATAACTTATTATAATTTATATATAAATCTTTTAAAATTTTGCATTACTTTTATTGCTTCAGGTGATATTGTTATTAAGGGAAAACTATATTCAATAATCAAATATTGAAATGCTTAATACAAATCTTTAAGATTTTTAAAATAACTTTTAATATTTTATGGATATAAACGAACCCATTTGGAATGTACGGGCGATTATACATGACATCATCAAAAAAAAAAAAAAAAAAAAAAAAGAAAGAAAAGAAAAGAAAACAAGTGATGATGATAATACATTTAAAGTGAACATTCCTTCAAGTAGATTACGGAGAATATTTTCCAGCATCTTAAGATTACTGTGTATTTAAAAATTATATATAAAAAAGGCGCTTACGTCAATTTCTTAAATTACTTATAAAGAGATAAAATCTCCATAGAATAAGTAGTCAATACCTGTCCCCACTCATTTGTCATATACAGATGTCTACCGTCGGTTAAAAATCACAGATACAGATTTTGTTTTAAAATTGCATTTTTACGTTATTTTAAACTTAAAGTAAATAATGTTTGTTTCAAATCCGAGTAATTCTAATTTCAAACAGTTAATATTTCACAAATAAAGTTTCACAAAAATATATTTAATTTTGGAAGATTCTGGAAGATTTTTGAAAGACGGATAAAAGCGGGGTTAATTAACTACATTAACAAAAAAAATCGATTTCAATCAATATGGTTTCTGTTTTAAATAGACCAGACTATTTTACTTACTGAAAATAGTAAATTTAATCCTTTAGCTTTCAATCAAAGCTAAAATAAAAACTCCAAGAAAGCTTTTTCATTTGTATAAATTAATTTTGAACCTTAGGTATCACGGTTCGTGAAGTCCTTATGGTAATGGCAAAAATAACCGGAGCTCACTGAGCGAACGCTTAGCGGTCCTTACGCACTGTTATTGTTTTCCATCGTAATTTTTACCCACCCCTCCACACATACACAACAACAACAACAACAATAATAATAATAATAAAAAACGGACAGACCAAACTTCGCGACATTCCAAGCTCCGGCCCGTCTATGTGTTTCTTAAGCCTAGCTTATCAAGTGTTACTTCCGATAACAATTGAAAATTTCTCCTCAGTCCATAGCGTTCGTGTTCTATCTTAAAACTTATTGATTTTGCCAGTTTGTTTTTTGCCCTGTAGAAAAAAAAAAAAAAAAAAAAAAAAAAAAAAAAAAAGAACCGAAAAAAAGATTTCTTTTTTGTTCTTTATTTTATTTTGGGCGACATTATCTTTGCTCCATCGTTCTCACAAAGCATCGATAAGAATCTCTTAGCTTTTTCAAACCAAAATATTCAATGCAGTTTTGATAAATAAAAGTCTACAGTCTCGTTTCGTTAGTTTATAAGTCCAACCATTATATTTTACGTCAAAGGGATTTTACTTGCTTGGCTGTTGGATTTTTGTATTATATATATACATATCTATATCTATTTATCTATCTATCTATCTATCTATCTATCTATCTATCTATATATATATATATATATATATATATATATATATATAAACAGTAGCTACTCTGGCATGTACGCATCGCTCATTCAGTAATGGATTAGAGCACTCTGGCTATTTGGCGGGTATAATGACAATATACACGCTAAAGGTCTGCCTTCGTCTACCGAACGCCCATAGCCCAGAGGTAGAATCGCCGACTGTCTGCGGATGACTATCATTATATATATATATATATATATATATATATATATATATATAAGAATAGATCTAACTAAAAGCCAATAAACCTACCTAGGTTTCACCTAACGGCTTGTCAGGGCAAGTTGCTCTACTATTGTATTGAGCGTTGTAGTGTTAGGGTTAACGTCTCGGGTTTTTTTTCTTTTCTACGAGTATTTTATCGTATGTTCAAGTACTTCGTTGGTTCATTTTTTTATTTTACCTTTTTTTTCCTACGTGTTTATTCTCGGTGTGTTTTTCGAGACGAACTGAAATATATTATAACAATTATTAACAGTATCATTATTATTGCTATTATTATTATTATTGTTATATATATATATCCGAGTGAATACAGAACGAAGAATTCTTACAACGTCCAAAATGTTAATTTAAAACAGTGCTCGATATATAATATATAGAGCTGTGAATATTTATTATAAATTATATTTTAGAACATGTAAAAACATTGAAACATCACCGCCTGATGAGGCATTGAAGCTTCAATGCCGAAACGAGCGTACCTTCGTAGCGGTTATATATAGAATTATTATGTACATGTTCTAAAATATAATTTTTAATATATATATATATATGTATATTCGGCCAGTATACGACACCCTGCCAAGCCCCACAAACTTGCAATTATGGTATAAAACCCAGTCGCCAAATTGTCATCTTTGTGGGCGCAAAGGTACCTTAAAACATATCTTGAGCAGCTGTAAATCTGCACTAGCTGATGGGTGTTACAGGTGGCGCCATGAGGAAATCCTAAAAGAGATCGTGAAAATAGTTCAAAATGCTATCAAAGAGAAAGTTTACAAACCAGACACAAGGCAGATAAAATTTATTAAAGCGGGCGCGAAATTCCAACGAAATAGGAAGGTAAATCCAAACCTGCTATCTCCTGCAACAGACTTGGAACTAAAGGCCGATATAGGCTCAAGATTGAAATTCCCAGAGCAAATAGCCATCACAAAACTTCGCCCAGATATAGTTTTCTTCTCACACAATTTGAAGAAGATACTCTTGTGGGAACTGACGGTCCCCTGTGAAGAAAACGCAGAGGAAGCTCATGAAAGGAAGAAGTTAAAATATGACGAACTGCTGGAGAGTTGCAGGGTTAAAGGCTGGAGGGCTAGCTGCACTTCTATAGAAGTGGGGACTAGAGGATTTGCAGCAAGGTCCTTATGCAAAGCCTTAACAGATTTTGGGATAGTGAGAGTAAAAAAAGGAAAGCGCTCAAGTCCATAACCGAAACAGCGGAAAGAACAGCTAATTGGTTATGGATCAAAAGAGAGAGTGCCTGGATTCCAAATTGTTAGCTAAAATTCCCCGAAATTCTGCGCCTGGGTTAATGTTTCGGACGAGCTCATGCGCGGTTCGCCTCTAAATGGAAAGTGGCTCTGACTGTCGGCAATCAGAAACAATTGCAAGGTTTCGTACCGGGCCTAAACGTAATTTTCCACTGTCTGAAAGAGCTTATCGAGGGTGGGCCAGAAACTGATCATCTCTGGTCGGGTCGGCACGGTGAGGGGTGTATGATGTTGAAAGACCCGAACCCCCCCCCCCGTGATCCTCG
This sequence comes from Ascarosepion bandense, assembly GCA_037127315.1. Lineage (NCBI taxonomy): Eukaryota > Metazoa > Mollusca > Cephalopoda > Sepiida > Sepiidae > Ascarosepion > Ascarosepion bandense. The sequence goes on along the minus strand of JBBBDQ010000460.1, from coordinate 3,202,902 downwards.
CGATGACATCACTGACAACACCCTCTAGCGCCCCCATTACGGTGCGTATGTTTGCAATATATATATATTATTTGTTCAACGATTATTTTTAATTAATATTATGTTTGAGTATATAATAATATAATAATATATATAACCAAATGAATAAAGAACGAAGAAAATAATTGAAATGCTCAAAATATTAATTTAAAACAGTGCTCAATATAAAAATAGAGCAATGCATATTTATTTTTAATTATTACTTTAAAACATGTACAAACTAAAAACTATTACAAAATGGTACATGTTGCTTCGACATTGAAAGAACAATGTCTCATCAGGTAGTTAATAATGATGGTAACAAACACTTTATTGAAAAAAAAACACTTCCTTTTGTTTTTGTTAATCTTTTTGTACGAGATAAAAAATATTTAAAAAGAGGGAGAAAAAGAAAGAGGGTAGAAAAGATGAGAAAATAAGATGAGAAACCAAGAAAAAGAAAAGAAAGAGGAAAGGGAAAGACAGAGAGGAAATAGAAAGTAAAAACGAAAATAAGTGAGAAGGTATTGAGAGGAAAGGGCAAATAAAAACAGCTAAGAGAGAGAAATCTAAACTTACTTATAAATGGAACTTTGTGTGTGTGTGTGTGTGTGTGTGTGTGTGTGTTGGTCCGTTACCTATAGACTCCGAAATGGCTGAACAGATTTTCTTGAAAATTTACACAGTTGTACTATAAGTGTCTGCAAGTGTTCTTAGCTAGATTTTGTGTCGAGGTACCCCGATAAATATCGAAAATCGATAATCGAAAAAATCGAGTTATAGAAGGAGTGGTCCGATTTTAATCAAATTTGATATGCTCATAGACAAAGACATAAGAAACGATATTCAGAAGTTTCAAGTTTGCAGTTCTTACAATAGTGCAGAAAATTTTATATTGATACCAGGGAATTTGACTTGCATCCATTCATTGTTTTTCAGTCTCCGGTTTCGCTTTAACTGGAAACAACTATTGCTTTTTAGTCTTTCGTGCCAACATCCAAAGAGTCTGAGCTCCAGGACCAGGGATTAGTTTTAAAGATTTCATTACACCCGAGCAACGCTGGGCTATACTGCTAGTTTTAAATATAGGCAGGAGGTGGATTGTACACAGATATTGATATCGGTTACATGGTGTCTGGACTCAAATCTTTTGCCATTTAAAAAAAATTATACATCTCGAAAGGAAAAGGAAAGATACAAAAGGAGCAGAAAGTGAAGAGAAAAAAGAGGAAAAGGTGAGGAAATGTATAGAGGGAGGAAAGGGGAGAGACAACAGAAACGGCTAAGAAAGAAAAATTTTAAATTTTACCCAGAAGTGAATTGCAGGTATCGGTTACAAGCTAAATCTTTTGGCATTTTTGTTATATATATATATTCCATTTGTAAACGAGCTATTACGTGACCATGGTTTCTACCATGAGTGGTGTCTTCAGGCGATTTGCAATAATTATTGCAAATCGCCTGAAGACACCACTCATAGTAGAAACCTAGGTCGCGTAATAACTCGTTTACAAATGGAAAACATTCAACAGTTCTACAATATAATTATATTGAACACTTTTTAATCCAAATGTGCACTGACCTAATCTTATTATGACCAGAAAAAGTAATTAAACAATCAATCAATATATATATATATATATATATATATATATATATATATAAAATTGCGTATCAAAAGTACTTTTACAAACATCTTCAGTATAAGCACGGAAAGTCTAATTTTATACCAAACCACCCTCTTCCTCAGTATCATATCTGCCTGCTCACTATATGAATATCCTACCATTGTTAAAAACACTTCTCAATTAACTCCCTACTATACACGTTAAACACTGACGACAGACTACCCACAAATGTACATCAATGATAAATATAATCTAGTCTATATGGCAACAAAGCACCATCTACCGTAAACTGTCTTTAAACTTAAGCTGTTTCCAAACTTTTGGTGGATGGAAAGCGTCATGGTGCTCTTTTTTACAAAGATGGTACCCAACTGACCCTACTACACTGTTCAGAAGACAAAATAAAAAGAAAACATCGTGCATGCACAAAATTAAAAATATAACATGGCGACAATTTACCTCTCGCAGCCTGTATTTAAAAAAATCAAAATGCTTTTGTATATATTTTCTTGACCTTCCCTTCATGGTTTCTTATCTGTTTTAAGCTAATGGAATCTAATTTCCATGTATTTAAAGAAAATTTTGGAGAAAACATAATTTACTTTATGTTCCCTTAAGTTACTTTTTCAAGAACTCCTACAAAGAATCACTTACCCAAGAATATGAATAAAAAATCTATTTGTTTGATGGTTTGAAACAAGCCTCATATGTCTAAATGCAACTCCTTGGAATCCACTTTGCCTCATACTGTTACTGCTTAGGCATATTGTTCGATAAAATTCTATCTCCAGTTCTATCATTGCTCCCCGCAAGGGGAGTCTACTTTGGAGTCAATCCGCAACTAATTAAGTCTCTAATTCATGACAGACCTTGTCAAACATTCTCTGTGCTTTGCATGGCGAATGCTTTCTGTTAAGACTTCATGCCTGCCTGTCTTTCCTTGGGAAGTCTCTTTTCAATGGTTCGTTTCAACCTAAGGCCGGATCAAGTTAGTAGGGCTCAGCTTGATTTGAAACAACAAACATCTGGGGGGGGTCATTTACACATAATCTCTGAAAACACAAGATTTGAATTCTTGTTTGAGTTTCTTTTTTTTTTTTTTTTCCAATCTTTGGTTCTTAAAAGTGTAGACGAATAACAGAAAAGAAAATAATAAAAAAGGGTAATTATGTTTTTCTTTGGGTGTGGTTATCATCTGACATTCGTCTTAACAACATAGCAGATATGCGGGCCTTTATACATTTAGATTAGGGGTCGGAGGACAGAACCTATGCGATGCAGGAGGTCGCAGATGCCAATTGGACTTAAATGCGCTAAATCGATTCCGGTTGCGTAGATGTTTCTGTCTTTGTTTTTCTTTTTTTCTTTGCTGGTTGCAACGAATTCTCTGCAGTTTTGAAATTGTTCTCTCGCTGTTTTGAATCTGTTCTAATAGATATTGTTGTTGTTGTTGTTTCCGTTCTCTTCTTAATTCTTGCATTCGCGACTCTATAAATATGATATGAAGAGTTTCAAACAGAATGAAGGTTTCAATTTGTGCTTGTTTGTCACGCGGCCGGATTATAATTTCTGCTTAGAGTGGCATGTCTGTCTCAGAGAGATAAAAAGAAAAGAAAAAGGTCACGGACACAAACAGAAAGAAAACTTCACAGAGAGAGAAAGAGAGAGAGAGAGAGAGAGAGAGAGAGAGAGTGTGTGTGAGAGAGAGAGAGTGAGAGAAAGAGAGAGTGTGTGTGTATGTGTGAGAGAGAGAGAGGCACTCAAGGTGGTGCAATGGTTATTAAGCTTGTCTAGAATAATTACGACTAAGTAGTGAGTTCGATCCTTATTGAAAGCTCTTTACTTTAGACCTTGTGCCGTATCTAAGTCACTCTTGTAAAATAGAGAGAGAGAGAGAGAGAGAGAGCGGACACTTCAACGTGATTGTTAACAACCTTGTCTAGAACACATACGACCGAGTAGTGAGTTCGATCCTCACTAGGTGCCCCATAATTTCAGCCTTGTGTCGTATCTAAGCTACGCTGAGAAAGTCAGCATAGAGAGAGACAGAGCATTTCGACGTGGTGTAATGGTTAACAAGCTTGCCTAGAACAACTACGACTGAGTAGTGAGTTCTATCCTCACTGGGTGCCCCATACTTTCAGCCTTGTACCGCATCATAGCTACGCTTAGAAAATCACCATATGGAGAGAAAGGGCTCATCAACGTGGTGTAATTTTCAACAAGCTTGTCTAGGACACTTACAACTGAGTAGTGAGTTCGATCCTCACTAGGTGCCCTATACTTTCAGTCTTATGCTGCATTTATGCTACGCTTGGAAAATCACCACATAGAGAAATAGAGAGCAAGAGGAAAGCTAGAAAGAGAGAAACATCTGCCTGACTTTCCTTGGGAAGTCTCTTTTCAATGGTTCGTTTCAACCTAAGGATCAAGTTAGTGGGGCTCAGCTTGATTTGAAACAACAAACATCTGGGGGAGGGTCATTTACACATAATCTCTGAAAACACAAGATTTGAATTCTTTTTTGAGTTTCTTTTTTTTTTTTCAATCTTTGGTTCTATAAATGAAGACAACAACAACAACAACAACAAAAGCTTGGATAGAGTTGGGCTCTGTCAGGCTATCATGCCCAGGACACACTACTGCAGCCATGCCTGCAGAGAGAGAGAGAGAGAGAGAGAGAGAGAGGGAGAGAGAGAGAGAGAGAAAGATAACGCGCAAACATAGAAGGAAAACTTCACACAAGGTAGAACAATTTACGAACGTAAAACAAACACAAAACTCAATATGCTTTCTTTGAAATGTACATTTTTTTAGTACGTGGTTGTCGTAGATCGTACAATCAAGAAAAATATAATACTAAATCCGAATCTTCATAAGAATAAAAAAATGCCTTCCAGAAGCTAAGTCAAATAGAAAGAAACAGGTACATTTTATTAGAAATCACTCCTCTAATGGAGGAGGTCGACCGTGGACAGTGCAAATTCTACTACTATCCTTCCTTTAGATGCATAGCATGTGCAACGCCAGGACAATATACGGTTTTGAATTCAGTGTTGTCCATCTTCTAGAATTCAGTGTTGTCCATCTTCTAGAATTCAGTGTTGTCCATCTTCTAGACTGGTTGCCAGCCAAAGACTACAGAAATTAGATTGTCCTAAAAGTTTTTGAAATGAAAGTTTTCCTTCTTCTTGCCATCCAAAACTATATGAAACAATTGATCCTGCTATTTAATCATAAATTGGGAGGTGGTGGTTGGGGGTGAAAGCGATATCTTAAATGTCCAATTCAATTGTATTATTATTATAATTGTTTCCTACCTTTTATTTATGTTGTATACACTTTTTTTTCGGATTCCAACCAGAGAACTAAGGCCAGAAAGGATTTTTATGATATTTTCCACTGATCGTTTTTGTAGAACAACAAAAAAAAAAAAAAAATCGAAAACAAAAAAACAAAACAAAACCAAATAACAAAAAAGAAACAACACCTTTTACATACATAAATTTCTTCGCAATATGTGAGCTGTACTTTAGGGTGAGACCACAAAAACAGAAAGTGATTTCTTATTGGCATGGTATTTCCTCCAGATTGTAATGTATCTTTAAAGATCTTTAAAAAAAAAACTATCAAAATACAAGAATATTGAAGTGCAAATATCAAAAATAACACATTAGTTCTAGTTGTAGTTGTAGTCCTCGGATCGATTAAAAAAGGACCCGGTAGACTAATTGAAAGGATTCTTGGTAGCCCATGCCTTAAAGAAATACAAATAATTGTACAAACAAGTACAACAGAAGTACAACACGCACATTAAGAAGAGTTTTATATCTGTAAACTGTGTGCGATCTTAAGTTTGTTTGTTCGTTTGATCAGTGAGAAATGTCATGAAGCAATTTCTGGCCATAGGTCTCTGGTTAGGACCCGGAAGAAAATGTGTACACAACAGATAACAAAGGAAAGATCATTATTATTATTATTATTATTATTATTATTATTATTATTATTAATAATAATAATAATAAGAATAACGTGTCTGGTATATCCATACTAGAATGGGTTTCAGGATTGTTGTATTGTGTTTCATAGACTTTAACCCGGCATAACTTGGCTATGGAGCATGCTGAAAAATACAGTAATAACGGCTCGGATTGAGGAATCGGGAAACCGAGTTTGAATTCTAGTCGGGTTCATTACATTTACTAATGTGCTAATTAACTTTGAAAATGTATGAAATCATGTATTCTTCTCTCAGCTATGGGTAAATAGCAGGACAAACTGGGTCCTACAGCTAACCCGTCTAGGAGAAGGAAAAACTATAAATGAAGACAACAACAACAACAACAACAAAAGCTTGGATATAGTTGGGCTCTGTCAGGCTATCATGCCCAGGACACACAACTGCAGCCATGCCTGCAGTACATGTATAGCCTCTACGACCCTAATAAGTTACAGATCTCGTGCACGAGATCAGGTTGCAAGAACTGCACGCCCATAAATAATGTCAAAAACGATTTTTAGTCTGTTGTTAACTGGCGCAAAGGATGGCTTGTTAATTTTACTTCCTTCAAAACTAAACTGCTCTTTATTAATCATCTGAGATACCTCGTTCCTATCATCCGTCAGCATGGCTGATGCTAGCCTCTAGGAAAATGACTCGTTGCATCTTTTCGGGCTAATGTTTTCGGTGAACATGAAGTGGAAATACCGTATTGGATACATGGCTAGGTGAGCTGCTAAGAAAGCTGGGTCACTGTGTTGTACTCGAAAATTATTCTCTCTAGAATCTGTCTTCTTCTTCTTCTATGTGCCCTGTCCCTTCAGGGCGTAGGCGATCATGGTTCTCCACGTCTCCCTATCCCTTGTGGCTCTTAGTATTTTTGCTCCTGTTACACCTCGCAACCCCCGTTCCGTCATTCACCTGATCAGGCCCTGCAAATATGTTATCCGCTGCCTTCCTCTGTCTCTTTTTCCTTCTATCTGACCAGTCAGTATCAGGTTCTCCAAGCCCGCCTTCCTCATTGCATGTCCCAGGAACTTCAGTTGTCTCTTCCTGATGCTCAGTATTAATTTCCTTTTTGTTACCATTCTTTCCAACACCTCATCGTTGCTTGCATGCTCAGTCCACGATATCCGCAGCATCCTTCTGTAGAACCACATTTCTGCTGCTTCAAGTTTTGTCCTTATTTTCGATGATATTGTACAGCATTCACTGCTGTATTGAAGAACTGACATATCTGTCTAGCATATCTAAAATTCTACAATTGTTCCCTTATTACTGCCATGTTTTTGCCATATATCTAGAGATTCTTAATAAAATCAGTAATATTATTGATCCTGATCTGGCATCTCGGTTTCAGTCACTTTCCCACCGCCTTAAGTTTACCTCCCTGTGTCTTTTCTATAAATAATTTCATGGTAATTGTTCGGATGTTCTCTATGATGCCCAGACTTTTTGAATTTATTCGCAGTTCTAGACCGGCGCCGAGATCTCATCGATTTATAGTTGAGTTAGCCAGATGTAGCTGTAAGTTCTATGTTAACAGTTTCTTTTCTCGTACTTCTCACTCGTGAAATCCTCTTCTGGCTGCATACTTTCTAGTCACATTTAATCTCCACAAATTTAAATGCAATGTCAGTTGCTTTCCACTATCCTCCTGATTACTCTTCCTTTGTTCTCCCTCCTTAGTAATGTACCTGTTTTCTAATTCTTCCACAGTAGTAACCCCTTATGTCTTAGTGGCTTTACTACCCAAGTAACTCTTTTGATGAGAGCCTCTGTAATAAATAACAATCATTCAATTAAAGTCACCCCAAAAATGATTTAACAATAACAATCGTAAACAGTTTCAAAATATATTAAAATAGTAAGATGACAGTGAATTGTAATAATTTTCGCATCATTATTTTCTAATTATTATAATATTTTGATAATAATGAACATGGCCGTAATACTTATAAAGGTTTTAATGAAATATGCAATAATAAAACTTAAGAGATCCATTTCCAAATTTTAGGTTCTACTTCATTCAAATTGCATTAAATAAATTGAGGTGTTTTTTTATTATTATTATTTTGAGTTTTTTTTTTTGGCAAATTAGAAGAAAATAATAAAAAAATTAGTTATTCTTTTGTTGATCCATAGAAAAATAAAATTAAAAGAAAGGAAACAGATAACTTTTACTAAAACAATTTTTGCATTATCATCATTTTCGAGTTGGTTTTAATCCAGTAAATGTACAAAGAGAAGTGAAAAGAAAGGATCATAAGAAAGAAAGAAAGAAAGAAAAAAAGAAAGAAAGAAAGAATGACAAAATAAATGTTCAGAAACGGAATAGAAAGAAAGAAAACAGGAAAGAATGAAGAAAGGAACGAAAAAAGAAATAAAAATTAGATAAAGAAAAAAAAATCCAAAATAAGTAGGAACAGAATCGAAAGAAAGAAAAGTGAAAAATATATATATATATATATATATATATATATATATATATATAAGAAACAAAAAATAAATAAATAAATAAATAAATAAAAAGGCGGATAATGAAACAAAAAATAAATAAATAGTTCATAAAGTAATAAAAAATATAAATAAAAGGCAGATAAAGAAACACAAAATAAATAAAAAGCGGACAAAGAAACAAAAATTACAGGGTACAAAATAGTTAAAAAAGGAATCAAATGAAAGAAAAGAAAAAAAATAAAAGAAACAAAAATGGCAGATAAAGAAACAAAAAAGAAAAAGTCCAAAATTGATATAAACGGAATCGAAAGAAAAAATCAGATAAAAAAACGGAAAAAAAAATCTGATATAGAAAAAAAAAAAAGAAAGAAAAATTCAGAAATGGATAAAGAAAAAACTAGAAACGAAAAAAAAGAAATAAAAGGGGAATAAAGAAAGAACACTCAAGAAAATTGGTAAAAATAAAAAAAAAATGGAAAAGAAATGGGAAGAAACAAAAAGGAAAAATAAAGAAAGAAATGAAAAGGATATGGATGTTGAAAAAAAGAAAGAAAGAAGATTCAGAAGTATGTAATAAACAAAGAAATAGAAAATCAAAATGGAATAGAAAGAAAGAAAAGAGCAAAGAATGAAGAAAGAAACAAAAAAAATAAAACAAGAAACGATTCAGAAATAGGTAAGCAAAAGGGAAAGGAAAAGAGATATAGAATCAAAAGGAAAAAAATAGTGGAATAAACAAAGAAGGAAATAAAATGTAAAGAAAGAAAATGAAATAAGCCAGTTAAGTGCCATATGTGATACACGCTTTGGGTGATCATGTCTCTTTCGAGACATGACTGATTGGGCAGAAGTTTATTCAACAGTAGGTGGCTATTATTTTCTGCAGCAGACTAGTTGCCAAACAAGGATATAGAACTCAGTCTTTCTTGTTATTTAACCCATAACTGGAGGGAATAGACGGCTTAATACCTTTTCCAAGTGCATTTGCGCGTAAGTGAATGCATGGAATTCAACTTGAATTCGAACTCGGTTCCTCGATTTCTCTTTCCGAGCCGATAACCACTGCACCACAACCACACATCTGATTCAAGAAACGATTCAGAGATAAAGTCAGAGAGAAAGAAAATGAAATGACAAGAAAGAAGCGTAAAATAAAGCCAATGAAAAGTATAAGAAAAAAATCCCTAAATTTGCCTCAACGCACAAGACTAATTTATATTATTGTTCAGCCTCCACAATTCTCAAGAAACAGTCAAGGCATAGGGTTATTGAATGAAGCTGTTGTCAGGGTTTCAAAAGAAGAAGTAAACAGTTCATATGACAATGATATGTAGGATAGATAAAATTTGACCGTAAGCTTAAAGCAGTTATGACTGTAGTAATCAAGGATGCATTCTCTTGAGAGTTTGTGTTACACAGTCCTGCGGAAGAAGATGAGTGAAATTTCCTCCTTTCCAATCGAATACAAAGGGGGTGCGGATGAGTCGACCTGTGTATGTGGCACAGAGGGTCATAGCTGTGAAGGTCTGAGCAGGTAGAACTGAGAAATAAAGTTCGTCTGAACATTCACCGTGAAAATAAGAGATAAGAGTGACATACCCCAAAGAAAATACAAGTAATGGCAAAACATAAATACAAAATTAACATTCTTTTTCTTCTATGTGCCTTGTCCTTTCAGGACGTAGGCGATCATAGCCTTCCACGTCTTTCTATCCCTGGTGGCTCTTAGCACGCTTTCTCCTGTTACATCGCACAACCCCCGTTCTGCTATACACCTGCTCAGGCCAGTCAAATACGTTACACACTGTTTTCTCCTGTCTCCCCTTCCTTCTATCTGACCTGTTAGTGTCAGGATCTCCAAGCCATCCTTCCTCATTGAATGTCTCAGGAACTTTAGCTGTTTTTTCTTGGGTATCAATTTCCTTTTCGTTTCCATCCTTTTCAAAACCTCATTTTTACACGAATGCTCGATCCTTGATATCCGCAACATGCTGTAGAACCACATCAGTTTTTCCTTCATCTTCAATGATATTGTTCAGCATTCACTATCATATTGAAGAACTGACATCACATAAACTACCCGCCATAATTATTAGGCCACCACAATTTTAAAAAAATGATGTATTTCATACGATTTTTAGTATTTATTTACAAGTGAATAATTCTAAATGAAAATAGAATGATTCTTTTGTTTTTATTACTTTGCAAAATTTTACAAGGCAACCAGAAAACCTTTGCTTCGGCCAGCCAATAAGAAGAGACTAGCATGAGGAAGAGAGCAAATCTGGACACCAGAACAGTTCATTTGATGCACATGTTATTGTGCAGTATTAACAAAATTAGAATTATTCACTTGGCAATAGGTACTAAAAATAGTATGAAATACACCATTTTTTTTTTAAAATTAGGGTTGCCTAATAATTATGGCCGGTAGTGTAGCAATCCAGTTCTCTCTTCTTTGTTTCTAGCTAACACCGACATATTATTGTTATGCGAGCAAAAAGTGTGCTGAGAGTGGTGAGGGGAGCATCTAACACATTGTTCTATCAAGAATTACGAGGGTAACAGGCAGAGATAGAAGGTAACAAAAATAACACTTCCTCGGAAAACACAGCAACATGAGGGATAAAAATGCCTACAGGGTAGACTTAATAAAACACCGTATCTTACTGACTGTTGGTTTCTCCCCTGCTTGTGGTGCAGTGGATATTGGCTCGGAACGAGAAATCGGCTACTGAGTTCGAATTCCAGTTGAATTAGTTGCATTCACTTATGCGCAAATAACCTTGGGAAAGGTATTAATCCGTTTCTTCCCTCCAGTTATGGGTTAAATAACAGGACAGATTGGGTTCTAGAACCTTGGCTGGCAACCAGTCTACCGCAGAAAGCAACGGCAACCTACTGCCCTGTCAGTCCTGTCTCTTTCGCGATATGATTGCCCAAGTGTGTATCATGTATGCCACTTAACCGACTAACTGCTTTTTGATATGAGGCATTTTGCAAAGACTCCGATCTTCATCAGAAAAACCCGTATATAGGCATGCCAAACCGTACAGATGCTAACGGGAAAAACCCGGATGTAAAATCATATTGACAAACAAATCCGCATGCCATCCGAGGCCTCTTTTCCGTCCGTATTGAAGAAGCTAAAAATGAATAACTGGTGAAGGACGGAGTTGTTTCATGTCAAGCGGTATGGCAAGCATGCTTTTTGTGTACAGCAATATTTTCTCTCATAACTTAATGTCTTTTGCAATGGTTTTCCATCATGTTATTATGAGCGCATGGCCGAGTGCTTAGAACTTTGATTTCTAACCCTGAATGTCGGGTTTAAATCTTACCATATCAGAAAGATGCATTCTTCATGTTATCGGTCTAAAGAATGCAATCCCAGCGTGTGGCATCTTTGGAAAGTGCATAAAAAACATACCAAGTTGTTGACCTAAGTTGTGAGGGAAATGGGTAGACGAGACCCTTTGAAAGACGTTGATGGCTGTGCTAGCTGGAAGTCACAAGTCATCGTGACCGAGAGTTTGAGTGTCCTGGCCTTATTCAGACTGTTGTTCCCGTTAGATAACGCGCTCTCTCCAAAAAAAAACTTTAACTAAGATCCGCTCAGCATAGTTACAGTAACCACAGGTAGACTCTGTGGGTGTGGTATAAACTCAAATGTACCTGAACAGGCGTCTACAATGGAGATTAACTAACTTCCCAAGTAGACAGGCATCATTGGGTAGCAGGTGGCCAGACATATTTATAATGACTTTTGGGTACGGGTTGCCAGACATATATATATATATATATATATATATATATATAATGTTTTGGGAGTACTGGTGGCCAGACATATATATATATAATGTTTTATTCAGCTACGGGTGGATAGACACACACACACATACACACACACACACACACACACACACACACACACACACACACACACACACACACATATATATATATATATATAATGTTTTCCATATTCTATTTACATGCTAATGTCCACTCTAAAATGAAATATTAATTATAAAACTAAAAAGAAATCTGCGATGAATTATAACTGTTTTTGCTTATGTCGTATAGAAATGGTTACTTTTTTAATTAGCTATCATTTTAGGTTTTAATATATGTGGGATCAATCCGAGGTTTTTACCTATAACCTCTTACTGGTCACCGTTTAAAAAAGGGGTATTTATTACTAATTTTCAACTGCTTCTTTTTTTATAACAGAGCATCTTAATCTAGAGGTTCCATGGATAGGTTTCAAGAGGTCTCTGATGATCCAATCAAATGTTTCTCATTAAAAGAAATAAAAGAAATTCCACCCTGCCACCGCTTGAAAGAAAACCTACCATACATTATTTACAGTGGAGACAGCTAGGTATCTCTTCACTTGCTGTTGGGTCCATGCATATCATTTAAACGTATGTCATCATTCTCTGCACGCTCTTCGCCATTTGCGATTCCATAAGAGCAAGTGATAATTCACATTTTCCACGTTTGATCATGGCTTAATTATATTCTCATATGCTGGTAAGGATTAATAGACGACAATTTATATCAAGTATCAGTCAGTTAAGTGTTATACTCGATACATGCTTGGGCGATCATGTTTCGAAAGAGACATAATTGATGAGGCAGATTTTTCAGCAGTAGGTTGCTATTTCTTTCTACGGTAGACTGGTTACCAACCAAGGTTTTCCCAAAGGTATTTGCAGGTAAGTGAATGTAATGAATTCAACTGGATTTCGAACTCGGATCTCTGATTTCTCATTCTAAGCCGATATCTATTGCCCCACAAGTATATCAGACACATCAAGTATTTCAAGTATAGCTAGCGAGAAAAATGATGTGTGTGTGCATGAGGGTGCAGTATGGAGAAAAGCACAAACAAATATTGTAAAAAAGTACTCAGATTTCTGTTCTAAAGCGATTTGTGTCTTTCTGTCTATGAACGGCTAGTTTTAAGGGGATTTGTGTCTTTCTGACTATGAAGGGCTAGTTCTAAAGGGATTTGTGTCTTTCTGATATGGAGGGCTAGTTTTAAAGTGATTTGTGTCATTCTGTCTATAAAGAGCTAGTTCTAAAAGGAATTTGTGTCTTTCTGCCTATGAAGGGCTAGTTCTTTTTTTTTTTTTAATCATATCACCCCAAGCAAGGCGGTAACGCCACTGATGCGCAGGGGGCTACGTAAGGGTAAAAAGAATGGAAAAGAGAAAGCCGGAAACCGCATCCTGAACAGGAAACAAGGGATGAGCCTCTTCACCTGTTCAATAGATGTGGGTGGAGTGTGAACCGGGCGATAGTTTAGTCTATCTAGTCCAATTGAAAAAAAAATAAAAATAATAAAAAAGGAAAAGAGTGAAAAGATTGGAAAAGAGAAAACCGGAAACCGCATCCTAAACAGAAAACAAGGGATGAGCCTCTTCACCTGTTCAATAGATGTGGGTGGAGTGTGAACCGGGCAATATTTTAGTCTATCTACTCCAATTGAAAAAAAAAATAATAAAAAAGGAAAAGAGTGAAAAGATTGGAAAAGAGAAAACCGGAAACCGCATCCTAAACAGGAAACAAGGGGAGCCTCTTCACCTGTTCAAGTTCTAACGGGGGTTGTGTCTTTCTGTCTATAAAGAGCTAGTTCTAAAAGGAATTTGGTCTTTCTGTCTATAAAGGGCTAGTTCTAAAGGGATTCGTGTGTGTGGCTCAAAAAGGGTTAAGAACCATTGTTTCCTATATTTTGTCTATTCTGATCATGGCTCTCCACAATTTCCTCTCAAATGTATCTGAACAGGCGTCTACAACGGAGATTAACTAGCCTCCCAAGTAGACAGGCACCCTTGGGTGGCCAGACATATATATATAATGATTAGTAACTTTAATGATTAGACATATTTCATAATTAGGCTACAAACTATTTAATTAGGCTTTTGATATAATTACCTACACTATATATATATATATATATATATATATATATATATATATATATATATATAGGAAAGAATATTAATAAAAAGTTTTGAATTTAAAAACGTACTTTTTTAAACAGTATTTGTTTATTTTTATTGTATTTTTATATTTCAGACCGTCCTCGGTCCTTCATCAGAAACAAGTGATTTTTAAATTAGAATTGGAAACGTATTTTACGATAGCGTCCGAATACTTTTTTGTTTACATCACGTGGTGTCGATAAACCAATCAGCATGCGGCACGTCCGTTTATATATATATATATATAGATAGATAGATAATTGCGTATTTAGGCAGTATATATATATATATATATATATATATATATATATATATATATATACACTAATAATGATTAGTAACTTTTGACCCTTTAGTATCGTTTTTGTCTTTGTTCAGTCATCCATTCACCCTAAACAAGGCTATAATCTCACTAAGATGTAAGAAGCTACTGGCAGTTAAATTTTATAAAAAGACATTAGAAAGAACTGGAGACACAATCCTTAACAGGAAACAATCGATAAACCTGTACTTCTATTCAAATGAACGGCTAAGAATGAGGAACTACGGTAAGCAAACATATATACTGTTTTTTTAAAAAGAGTAGTAAATAAAATTTTGGAGATTAGTTGGATAAATTAGCAGCATAGTGTTGAAGTAGATTTTACAAGGAAGCAGAAATATAATTCTGAACAGGAAACAATGGATGACCCTACAGTCCTGTTGAAAAAATCGGGTAAAAGTATGAACCGGACGATTGATGAACCTATCTACTTCTATTTAATGACAGTTTCTTGAAGTTTAAACTTTCATTAAAGGTAACTTTTATGAAATTTTAATCCATTGGTAATATTCACTAAGTAAGATCTTTTATGTAGACATTTTTGCTTTCAGGTATGGAAACGTTCATAATAATTATTTTCTCTCTGGAGAAGAAAAATATTTTTTAATATCTTTTGTGTAGACAAAAGAATAATTTCGAAACAAATCAGACACTCACCAGCGTGTTAATAAGACTATTACCAAAAATAATGTAATACCAACTATTCAATCTTTAAATTATCAAAATGTACTTGCCTTTAAGCGTAAGTGTTAAATTCTTTAGAAATTCCATCTTCATTGTATCCGAAAAATATCAATTCTCTTTTTCTCATTTCAAGTATAAGTATCCTACGAATAAGAAAGAAAATACAGGAACGAGTAAAAAAGAAACAAGCAAGAGAAAATGATGAAAAGAAAAAAGATAAAGTTCAAAGAAAGAAAGAGAAATGGATAAAACAAGGGCAAAAGAATAAGTGAAGGAGATGAGATTGAAATGAAGGGCACAACAAAAAGAAAAGCAGGAAAGAAAAGCAAAAGAGTCTTTAAGATCTAAATACTTAGAGTCAATAATAGTCAATGAAACACGACTAAAATACAATCATACTTTTATAATTTTAGGCCTTAATTCTTTAAAAAAATGTTTTTAGACATTTCTATGAAATTATATTCACAACAAGAAGCTGGTAAACGACAAAAAAAAGAAGAAAAAACGAGTCTGGAAAGAATCATATTTCCCTTGTCTTTTCCCTTTTCGTAGTCAAAATATTAAAAAAAAAAAAAAAGAAATTAAAAAGAAAAGTATTTTAAAATAAAGAGGTTTCTTTACAGGAAATGAGAATTCTACGTTAATAATACGAAATATTTTAAAGAGACGGTGAAGCAAAGTGAACTTTATGAATGGGATGAGGAGGTGGAATGTTATGTAAATGAATGAGTGTCCATACACGTGAATGGGTAAAAATGGATATGCGTTTTCTTCCGGGAATAGGTAAATCAATATGTTTCTGAGACATAATAACCAGATATTTGATATGAAATATTCATAGTATAGTGCACAGATCTACGTAATTGATATTCTGTACTAAACTTATCTTAAAACAAGGAAGGAGAATTAATTTTGCAAAATAAATGAGTATTCCATAATCAGAATAAAAATTTATTGATAGAAAAACCTACCTACCTACCTACCTACCTACGTATATATATGTATATATATATATATATATATATATATATATATATATATACAAAATGTAGATCAGTTAAAATAAAATAAAAAATGGGGTGTGAGTTTGTTGTTAGTCCACGAGATAAGGTAGGGAATTATAAAAATGAAGGAAAATTTGTTTTAGCAAAATAAATGAGTATTTCATAATTAGGCTACAAACTATTTAATTAGGCATTTGATATAATTACCTATACCATATATATATATACATATATATATATATATATATATATATAATAACAATAGTAATAGTAACAAAAATAATAATGCTAATACTAATAATTGTTATACTATATTTTAGTTCGTCTGTATATATGTATATATATATATAAACATATATACACAGGGGGTAGGTAGGTAGTTATACCACAAACCTAATTAAATAGTTTGTAGCCTAACTATGAAATACACATTTATTTTGCGAAAACAAACCCTTCTTCATTTTTATAATCCCCTACCTTATCTCGTGGACTAACTTCAAACTCCTACCTCCGTTATTTATTTTAAATGATCTGTATTTCGTGTATGTATATATATAACCTTGATGATCCTTATAAAATAAGACTAATGATTTCTATTCTGGGTCATGTTACTTGATTTCTATTTCGTTGAAAACTTTTGGGGATATTTTGAGAAAACATTTATACCAAAGAAAACATGAGATGAACTTATTAGTTTATCAAAAAGAGTTATAATTTATAAACCTTTTAGATTATGTGTTAAGTTTTCCTTTATGTATATCCTATTGGTCTGAATAATATCCATTGAGCTCTCTATACAGATCTATTGCCTAATATTTTATATTAAATAGATCTTTTTGGATTATCCTATCCATTCACGAACATGGCATCACTATGTATCTATCTATCTATCTATCTATCTTGATAGATAGATAGATAGATAGATAGATAGATAGATAGATAGATAGATAGATAAAGATAACCTGACAATCTGTAGCGACTGAAAAGGATAGATAGATAGATAGATAGATAGATAGATAGATAGATAGATAGATAGATATACTTGCGTATTTGGCCAGCAAATCCCTCCTTTAAACAAGTTTCATAAAAATAAAAGAAAAAGCCAAAATTCAATAATATCAAATATGAAAACAGCCACAACGTGCTGACCGTGTTTTGAAAACAAAACATAACTTTAGGTATTTACATATCAAACAATCTATGTATTCAATTAAATGTATAGCGAGAGAGCACGAAAATAAAAAAAAATATTTAAAGAATTTCTACATAATTTATGTCGAAAAAGAAAAATGTTCTAAGAAAACAAGAATAATAAAATAAAAAACTCAACCGCAGTTGTTTTTAATTAAATTTGTATATGTGGAAAAAAAATACGACACAAGGAATGTTACCCAGTCTTTAAAATCTTTTCATGGAACCGACTCAAAAAAATGATGTTCCCCCGATCGATACAATCTTAACCTATTCAAGTCTCGAGTCAACCATTATCTTCTCCTTTCCATATAAACTATCTTTTAACGTAACCCTATACCTCGAGTGGTCTCCTTACTGTAAGAAATAAAGCTACCCAGTCTTCGAAAGCTTTTTCGTGGAACCGACTCACAAAACGATGATTCTTGGTCACTACAATCTTAACCTATTTAAGTCTAGAGCCAACCGTTATCTTCCCCTCCTATCCATATAAACTAACCCTTAACTTCACCCTCTACCTCGAGTGGCCTCCTTAATGTAAGAAATGAAACTACACAGTCTTCAAAATCCCTTCGTGGAACCGGCTCATATAAGGATGATTCTCCAATCAATTCAATCTTAGTCTATTCAAGACTAGAGTCAACCGTTGTCTTCCCCTCCTATTCATATAAACTAACCCTTAACTTCACCCTCTATCTTGAGGGGCCTACTTACTGTAAGAAATGAAGCTGCACAGTCTTAAAAATCTCTTCGTGGAACCGACTCACAAAAGAATGTTCTCCCGAGCAATTCAATCTTAGTCTGTTCAAGTCTAGAGTCAACCGTTATCTTCTCCTGTCGATATAAACTAACCATTAACGAAACCCTCTACCTCGAGTGACTGCCTTACTGTAAAAAATGAAGCGACACAGTCTTCAAAATCTCTTTGTGGAACAGACTCAGAAAAGGATGATTCCCCGATCACTACAATCTTAACCTATTCAAGTCTCGAGTCAACCGTTATCTTCCCCTCCTATCCATATAAACTAACCCTTAACGTAACTCTCTACCTCGAGTGGCATCCATACTGTAAGAAATGAAGCTACCCAGTCTTTAAAATCTCTTTGTGTAATCGACTCACAAAAGGATGATTCCATGATCACTACAATCTTATCCTATTCAAGTTTAGAGTCAACAGTTTTCTTTCCTACTATTCATATAAACTGCCTCAAAATGTAGTCATCTACCTCGAGTGGTCTCTGGGCCTTGTACACGGTAAAAGTTTTGTAATTTTTATTTATTTATTTATTTATTCTTACCTACATTTATATATGCTATAAATTAAAAGAAAACCAACTGACTATTAAAAATAAAGTATTTTTGCGGATTTTATCGTCATTATGGGATTCTATTTTTTCATCCAATTTCGTGAATTTGTTTTGCCCTTGCTAAGTCTCGAAAAACACGGTGCAGGATTCGGTATTTGTTGTCCATAATGTTGGATGCATTCAAATTATTCAGCATTTTAACAAGAAAGATCGTAAGTTAATCTTAAAAATTGCCACAAAACATTGTTAATTTATTTTAGATGATTTGATCCATTATGAGATTTCTGTAATTTGTATTTATTTAAATGATATTTATTTTTAATTTCTCTAGTTGAATTGTTAAACTTTATTGCAAACGACACATTAGTATACTTAATTAGATCACAATAATTTTTGAAATTTTACATGAATACTCGCTTATGAAAATTGAGATGTACACCTTTGTGAAAATTAATTGAAACAAAACGAATAATAGTGATTTTATGAACGCCGCTTAAATAAGTTACAAGACCGAAAGTATAGGCTAACCAGTGTGGATCGAACTCTCTACTCAGTTGTAATAGGTTCTAACGAGATAAGCTTACTAACCAGTTCACCACGTCGAGGTGCCTACGCAAAGACTAAACTATCGCCTGGTTCACACTCCACCCACGTCTATTGAACAGGTGAAGAGGCTCATCCCTTGTTCCCTGTTTAGGATGTGGTTTCCGGCTTTCTCTTTTCCATTCTTTTTACCCTCACGGAGCCCCCTGCGTATCAGTGGCGTTATCGCCTTGATTGGGGTGATATGTTTAAAAAAAAAAAACAAAAAAAATGTATAATGTCTTCCAAGAATCTTTCATACTTTCCTTGATATAAGGCGTTGTTTTTCTCTTCCGACTTGATTTTCCTTTACGTTTTGGACTGATGGATCCAGTTTGTTTTTTAACCTTAATGACACGACTAACAGTTGAGAGGCTGGCACCAAGAATATTCGCGATCTCTCTGTAAGGCTTACTAAAGTGTTCGTGCAGTGTTAAAATCTTTGTACGTTTCCTTGGAGTAATGTCCATCGCAGACAATGGCCGTAGGACAACTAATTGCGGTCGAGACAGTAGTGTCTGGGCTTGATAAAATCTAATACAATCATGGATGACGCAATATTTTTCAAGTCCAAACAAATTTCATCATAGACTCTGGAAATAGTTCATATTACTGAACACCACTGCAAATGACCTTATCTGAGATAAAAGTAGAAGTGGGTCTAAAACTGACCATTTGGCAAAAGAAAGTAAACTAAAGCAGTTGTTTCAATTAATTTAGACAAGGGTTTAGTAGAGTGTGGGTAGATTCGGGAGATACCAGATACTTGCACTGATCCTAATAAGGGGACAAGCATTGTTAAGAACTAGGATAGAAAGTTGTGAAGAACCATGATCACAGCCGTTTTGAAGACGCACACCAAATAAATGAACGAAGTTATTAAACATAGAGTGGAATTAGTAAGACATTCCCCCCCCCCCTTCATTCTGATTCGCAAAATCTGAAGTTGGGAAAGGGACAAGCATTTTTAAGAGATAAAATAGAAGGTTGTGGAGAGTAATGATTCTATTCTGATTCGGAAAATATGTAGAACTGCTAAATGGTGATCAGCTGTTATTCAAAAACTTTTAGGAACTTTCAAAGTGCTATTTCATTATGTTTACGAAAAGAGGTGCAATCCTCCCTCTTCCATTTTCCCTTCCTTCGTAAATTGTTTGACCTCCGCACTTTTCCAATCCTTCCCTAAACCCAACCCCAGTCAAAAAGTTTTATTAAGGAATTGAAAGAATAAATAAAATAGAAGTAATATCAATGAAGTCGTCGACTCAACGAAATTTTCAAACATCTCTTTGTTCGCAACCAACAAAGATGAGATCATCCGTTTTTTAGTGTTTGGTTTATGTTTCTTTTCCTTTTCTACTTCATTTTTTTCTTTTCTTTCTTTTCGGAATAAAATAAAGTTAAGACTTTATTCTCAAAAGCATTTTCGTTCTTTCTTTCTGTCTTTGCTAATCTGTTTCCTTTACTCATAAATGTCTTTCTTAGGGTTTATTTTTGTTCTATTGAAAACGTATTTCCTTTCTTAAGAAATCTCTTCTTTCTGTCGTTATGAAGTAACAGAAATTTACTTTGTAAAATTCCATGATTTTTTAATTTCTTTCGTTACAAAATTTCTTTCTTTCTTTAAAAATCCAGTAACGTATTTCTTTCTTTCTTTCTTTCTTTTTGTCATCCATTATCAACTAATTTTTCCTTTTGTAGAATTTGACTTCTTTTATTTGAGGCATACTTTCTGTAATTTTCTTTCTTTTTGTCTCTTTCTTTCTTTCTTTCTTTCTTTCTTTCTTTCTTATTTTCTTTTATGTTTTCTTTCTTTCTTTTTTCTCTGTAGTTCCTGCTTGAGTTCTGTTAGTTTCTTTCTTTCTTTCTTTCTTTCTTTCTTTTATATTTTCTTTCTTTTTTCTCTCTGTAGTTCCTGCTTGAGTTCTGTAAGTTTCTTTCTTTCTTTCTTTCTTTCTTCTTATAGTTCTTTCTTTCTCCTCCTGTAGTTTCTTTCTTTACAATTTTTCTTTCTTTCTTTCTTTCTTTCTTTCTATCTTTTATATTTTCTTTCTTTTTTCTCACTGTAGTTCCTGCTTGAGTTCTGTAAGTTTCTTTCTTTCTTTCTTTCTTTCTTTCTTTCTTTCTCCTTCTTGTAGTTTCTTTTCTTACAATTTTCTTTCTTTCTTTCTTTCTTTCTATAGCTTCTTCTTGAGTTGTACAATTTCTTTCTTTCTTTCTTTCTTTCTTTCTTTCTTTGCAAAATGTTTCTTTCTTTGCAAAATTTTTCTTTCTTTCATTCTTTCTTACTTTTTCTTCCTTGTAGTCTTTTTCTTTAGAATTTTGTCATTTATCTTTCTTTCTTTACAAAATATATTTCTTTCTTGTTTTCTTTCTTTCTTTCTTGCTTTCTTACTTTAAAACGTTCTTTATCAACTTAACCCTCCTTTTGTAAAATTTCCGTTTCTTTTCTTTTTTTGCCTCTTTTTCTCATTCTTACTTTCATTCATCCACCCATCCATCCATCCATCCATCCATCCACCCATCCACCTACCCATTTTCCTTTCTTTCTTTCTTTTCATTGACATGATAATAATCACTGCCACAACCACCACCACCACCACTATTGCAACTGCAAAAACAAGGGCAACAACAATGGTGGCATCAACAATAATATCAGCAGGAGCGAAGACATACACTGAAACTTTAACAATAAAGAATTTAAAAAAATGGAACGGATTTAAGAAAAAAAACGATATTCGAAAATATCTAATGAAAATGAAACATCGTGATAATGGAAAGTTCCTTTCTTCCATAGTTGCTATGCCAAGTCAAACGTACCATACCCTTAAAATACATCACCCCTACTACCCTACCTGACCCCACTTAAGTGATATTCAACGTCTGGGATTCAAAATAAGTTTGTGTACGTGTGATTATGGGTGGGGGGTGTAGTGGCTGTAGAACAATGTCCTCTCAAGGACTCTGTGTTGCTTGATTTGTTATCTGAGTGTTTTTCACTGTTAGAGGAAATGGGTTTCGATACCTGCGGTTGGCTCCCTTCCATACTATCCTCACTATCATTGTTTCTCGCTTTATTTTTTACTTTTTCCCTTAATCAGTAATCGCTTTTCTTTCTTTCTTTCTTTTTATTTTTTCTTTCTTTCTTTCTTTCTTTCTTTCTTTCTTTCTTTCTTTCTTCATTATATTATTTTATATTCTACTCTCATTCTCATTTTCTGCTTGAATTCATTTCAGATTATTGTCCTGTTTCTTTCTTTTTTATTTCTCTTATCTATATTTTCTTTTTTCTTTCGTTTCTTTCTTTCTTTCTTTTTTATTTCTTTCTTTCTTTAGTTTCATTCTTTATTTCTTCGTTATATTATTTTATATTTTACTTTCATTTTCATTTTCTGCTTCAATTCCTTTCATATTGTCTTCTTTCTTTCTTTTTTATTTCTCTTCTCTATATTTTTTCTTTCTTTCTTTCTTTTCTTTCTTTTTTCAGTTCTTTCTTTTTATTTCTCTTCTCTATATTTTCTTTCTTTCTTTTTTCTTCTTTCTCCCCCTCTTACGTGAACTTAACGGGGTTAGATTGTTTTCGTTCCGCTGCCCATATCTCTGAAAGACACATATTGTTCAGATTTTGCACTGCTCAGTTATTCTTCTTCTATGTGCCCTGTCCTTTCAGGACGTAGGGGATCACGACTTTCCACGTCTTCTTTTCCCTGGTGGCTCTTAGTACGTTTTCTCCTGTTACACCACGCAACCCCCGTTCTGCCATCTCAGGCCCTTCAAATATATCCGCTGTCTTCCTCTGTCTCTTTTTCCCTCTATCTGGCTTGTTAGTATCAGATTCTCCAAGCCCTACTTTCTCATTGCATATTTCAGGAATTTCAGTTGGCTCTTTAAAATTAATAGTGAGCATCAGCTCACTATGAATTTTCTTTTCATTGCCATTCTTTCTAACACCTAATCATTGCTCACATGCACGGTCCACGATATCTGCAGCATCTTTCTGTAGAACCACATTCCCGCTGCTTCAAGTTTTTCCTTCATCTTCGATGATATTGTCTAACATTCACTGCCGTATTGAAGAACTGACATCACGTAGCAATCTTTCTCAACAGTTTCTAAAATATATTAATGTCTAATTTAAAATTTAATTGAGTTTCGAAATGGGAAATATTTTACTGTTGTATTTCTACCCCCCTAAAACCACTGGTCAGTTACTAATCACTAATTTCGACCTACCCCGTGAACACAATTACTATGCTACCAAATTTACGAATCGACACTTATTCATTCGTCGAAATTCTCTGGAAGTGGTTTAATGAGTGAGACTATTTTATGGGCGTAATATTTCTAGATTATTGGAACATGTATGACATTTGAAGTGGTCGAGGAAGTATTCTCTCGGGAGTACATTCCACAAAATAGCAACTCTTGGGAATCATTCGGGATAATAATGAGGAAGTTTGTTTGAATGTATTTATAATGTGTATATGTGTGTGTGTGTCCACACATACACACATATATATATTAAATGTAAACTGAGTTCAACAATGAAAGGCTTGATCGCAATCTTCAGTCATGAAACTCATTGTCGCCTCTCGGTGTTGTACTTTTTGTTTACTATTATAATTACATATGCTCTATCCTTGATGTTGAGGACATTTAATCATAAATATATATACCTAGTACTACATTTACTCTCTCTCTCTCTCTCTCTCTCTCTCTCTCTCTCTCTCACACACATATATATATATATATATATATATATATATATATATATGTCACTGGCGTATATCATTCTCGTTCCATGTGGAGAATGATATACCCCAGTGATCGAAATAAAGAGTTCTGTTCGAAATTCTACGCTTCTGAGAAAAGCCGGAGCGTACAACGACCGAAAAGTCGTGAATATGGTTTTAAAGAAGAGGACAACGGTCCGAACAATGTCAATGATATATATGTATGTATGTGTGTGAGGATTTAAATGCTTACTTTTCAGTTAATCTAATGAATACTTATGAGATTTTGTTCAGTAATCAACAACTTTATTTATAGATACTTTATTTCAAATAAATTAATTTCATTTTTTGCCTCAATGTTGTGGAGTAGTTTTTGCACTGAAGGTTATAATCGTGTTATGTGGGTTGCTAATCGACTTAACGTACCCAAAATGTTAGGAACTTGGTAATCTTCCACTCAGGTTGGTCTTCAGTACCTATCCTATACCTAGCTAATCTGACTTACGACCCAAACATACTTTTTTTCCAAGAACTTCTCGAGTTAACTTCTTGTTAACTCTTATTAATATAGAAGAGAGAGTCTATTATCTGAGGAATAGGTGTGTTTAACCATAACACTCAATAAATTCTGTCAGAGGACGAATTGTGTCGGCTAAAACGAAATATGGCTTTCATCTTATCACTTTTTAAGCGTATATAATCATTTCACCCCAAGCAAGGCGAGACCGCCACTAGTACGCAGGAGGTTGCAATGAGAGAAAAAACCGGGTAGATGGAGTGTCGGAGAATGGATACATGATGAACAGGATTCAAGAGGATAGATGATGGCAACTGACATTGCATTTAAACTTTTAGAAGCTGTAGCTATCAGGAAAGAGAGTTCCACAGGCAGAAAGTGCCTGAAAAAATGTTAAAGTGGAAGAGACGATTAAATTGAACTATTTCAAAGGTAAACGGTTGGGACCTAGATGCCAATCTAGTTGAGCAAATTCATGCCATCGAGAAACCGAAGAAAATGTTCCTCAGGACAGCTTCCATGAAAATATTTATTTAAAAAAACCAAAAAAAAAAAACCCGTAAAAAACAGAGAAAAGCTACATCAGGTCGGTGAGAAAGTGACTGAAGTTGAGATGCCAGAGTAGGACCGATTATGGCAGCAGTATTCAATGAGGATGTGCACTGTTGTGCAATGGATATCGGTTCGGAACGAGAATTCGGGGAGCCGAGTTCGAATTCCAGTTGAATTAGTTGCATTCACTTACCTGCAAATACCCTTGGTAAGGTATTAATCTGTCTCTTCCCCCAGTTATGGATTAAATAACAGAACAGATTTGGTTCTATAGCCTTGGCTGGCAAGCAGTCTATTGCGGAACGTAATGGCAACCTACTGCGGGATAATCTTCTGCCAAGTCAGTCATGTCTCTTTCGAGACATGATCGCCCAAGCGTGTATCACCTATGGCACTTAACTGCCTGATTCAATGCACGGACGAATGTTAGATTTATAATTATATATGAAAGGTCTGAATTCAATAACTTAGATTTTTTACTTCTGACTCGATAGACAAGCATTGTACTGAAGTCTGGGTGATTGTTGTCAGGTTAATTTGAGAAGACATTCGCAATGTTATTGCGCAAGATGTATGGATCATATTACGGCGGATAAATATTACTCAAGAGAAAAAGAGTAATGAGATCTATCGTGTAAATGACAGGAACATTGACGAGAACATGATATTATCGGGTTGTGAAAGCGAAGAAAACAAGCAAGGCTTCTTAAATGCTGTTGTACGGACAAAGTGATGTCGAAGGTATGGCTGAATAGCGTGTTTGGTTTCCTCTTGAATCAACAACGGTCCTCGGTTTCAATGTCGTTACGACATAACGGTTCTTCTTGGGCATATCAATATTGACAAGGAAATAAATAATAATTGACAAAGAAATATTTACAACGTCGACAGATCAACTTGTTGGCAGCAAGATTGTTAAATCTTCCGGGAACATTTTTGTTTTTAATAACAAAGTACATCCGTTACAAGGCTCGAGTGCCACTCTTATGAAGGGTTTACTGTTTAAGTACTCATAATGAAAGAAGTGTCTGATATTTTTTGCTTTTGTCCAACCAATACAAGTTTCAACAGCCATGTAAGTTAGTAACTTACTGAATAGGTGTTCAGGTGTTAAATATAGCATGAATCAGCTTAGTGACATACTTTGATATCGAGCACTTTTTGCAAAGTCTGCTTGCCTTAAATGTCGTTTCTTTCACATCTCAACTAACTGACAGCATTTTTTATATTACTTCATCTTTGTTATCGCTATATATATATATATATATATATATATATATATATATATATATAATTAAATTTGTTACATAATTAAAAATTAAAAATACATTGCGACACAGAAATTTCTATGTTTCAAGATTACTATTTCGTCATCAGTCAATGTTAGATGTTAGTTGTGAAAATGATTTTTATTTAAATACAAGAAACTATCCGCTTGTTATTTATGGATGTGGGAAGACATAAAATGTATGTGTGTGTTCCTTTGAACAAATCAGAATAAAGATTCACTTTGAAATTTGGCAAGTAGTTTCTATTTTTAGGGAATACGTACTTTCTTTCTTTCTTTCTTTCTTTCTTTCCTAACAGTCAAAGTGTCAACCTACATTTAATCTAATTTTATTTTATTTTTTATTTTTTACCCCCACCAGATCCTATTAACTTTTATGTATACATTCTTGTACCAAAATGATGACAAGATAGAAATCTCGAAACATAGATATTACCGTGTTGCAATGTATTTTAATTTATATGATTCTATTATGATCTACAATATTTATTGTATTGAACACTTTAAAAAAAAAAAAAGTAAATGCCAGAGAACTCAAAATCGTAAAACCTTGGCCCCTCTTTACCTGGATATATATACCTTATATATATATATATATATATATATGTAAGGAATTTCGGTAAGGAATATCACCTTGTTACGCTCCCATGGATTCGAAAAGGTCAAAACCATGATAGCGTAATCGGGTGATTTTCCCTACCTAAATACCTAAATACTCTACATGTTAAATCTTCATCTCCTTGCAAATGTGTATTGACCACTTTCCAATACAACTGTTTACAAGTCTAATTTAATTTAAATGTAACCGGTAAGGATTTAGTATATTTATAACGTATAACTGAGATGTAAATTTTCCTTTAAGCGTGTTTTGTCAAATATGACAGACAAGGAAAACTTAATTCATTTTTTATTTAGGATAATTTTTCTTCAACAAAGATTTAGACACACTTTTAAACTCTATCAACACTTGAAAGTGAAGACTCCATTTTCGGCCTGATCTGAACATTTGACTCGGACTGGTTAGCGATAGGCTTGTGATGTTACTTATGCAGGAAAGAGTCATCAGACTGGACAATAAGTAAGTTTTGAGATTCTGAGCGCCATCTTGTTTTGCGAATCTCTTTGCACAAAACACGAAAACCTGACAATGGCCGGTTAACATTCTTTTTATGCAGTCGTCTGCAAATAATCATTTTAAGGAAATAGAGATTTAAACTTCTTTTCTTTACGTGTTTCATGTTATTTTTTTTTCAGTGATTTCTTTTCTATTATAAAATTCTTTCGCCTTTGTTTCAATTTAATCCAATTTTATTTGTTAAACGATACGGAATTGAACACGTTTTTTTTCCCCAGGTATTTAATTAATGCTGTTTTACTCGTATGCTTTGCCGAGTGATCTAGAGTAAATATTTGCTACAAACTGTGTCACTGGATATAAAATAATTCTACCTTGTACGTCATCTTGTAACTTTCTCAGATTTTGATCAATTTTTATTGAATGACCTCTAGAAAGCGCAATAACAGTTACTGGATATCGACTTGGAGCGGGAAATTAGAGAGCCGAGTTCAAATTCCAGTTGAATTTCTTGCATTCAGTTATGCGCAAATTCTCTTGGGAAGGTATTAATCCGTCTCTTCTCTCTTCAGCTATGGGTTAAATAGTAGCACAAATTGGTTTCTACAGCCTTGGTTGGCAACCTGCAGAAATCAATGGCAACTTGCTGCGACAAAATCTTCAGCCTAGTCAGTTATGTCTCTTTCGAGACATGATCACCCAAGCGTGTATCATGTATGGCACTAAACTGACTGAGACTGACAAACCGATTTTCCTGAAAAATGTCTTTGGTAAAAGAATTTTAAAAATTTCAGGTGACATTAGTACTAGCCTCTCGGTTAAAGAATCGAGTACACCCAATTCTTGGTAATGTTCTACCCCGTGTTAGGCTTTACTGAGTAAAGATTTTTGTACAGAGTGGAACTATTTCTGAATATTGCCCTGATGTTGTATAGATCGCAGATGTTCCGTTTTTTTTTTCTAATTAGCCCTTGACTTAAGTTAGACAGACCGTGAAAGTATTTATGTTCATCCTTCTTGTCTCTTCTGATCTATAGAAACTGATGTCATGTTTATCAGGTATTCGTTACTCTGAAGGGTGAGTTTCATGCTGATAATTTCTTGTTGGTATGTGTTTATGTCGCCACTTATAATTTTTTTCCCGGTGTAGAAGCATTATCTCTTTCATCACAATAGATGGATAGTTTGGAATTGAAGTTGAGCTATCGTCCACTGAACGTTGGCTTTTGATATACAAAGGTTTTCAACATATTCTCTGTTCAAACTATTAGTATACCGAGAAAGACTAGCTGATTATTTTTCTTCCACTGTGAACTGATTAGAAGGATTTATTGACTTCACATAGTTTTTCCATTGTTATTTTAACTACTTTCACTCTCTCGGCAATTTTTATTGTTTTAAAAAGCTATAATTAGAAGCTTAATAAAATCTAAACATATGATAGTGAAGTTATACTCTTTCTTTGTTCTTGAGAATTTACAATAAGAATTAATAAAAACTTTTTATTATATTATTATTGGAGTTGTTGCCAAAACATCTGATTACTGTCAAGTGATACAAACTTTATCAAACAGCAAATAATAAATATTTTTTATAGTTGATTCACATAATATAATCATTTAGTAAATGTTTATAAATTTATGAATAAAAAATTGTTTTCATATTTATTTTCTTATGAATTGGTAAATGATAAATACTACATTGTATTAGATTTTATTTTATTAGTTTACTGAATATTGTAAATATAAAATTATTCCAGCAAATAAATAATCATAATAAGAAAATATTAAATAGTGCTTAATATTTGTATTGTACATTCTCAAGAGAAAAAAAGTGTATAAATTAACGCTTATCATATTTTTAGGTGTTATTACAATTCTGATAATCGCTTTTTGAAACTAGAAACATCGTCGAAAAGGGAAGTTAGTTGAAATAATAGCGGTGTCAATGGAAAAACCGTTCACCATATTCTTTGCGGAATCATTATATTGAATCAATAGCTATATCCACTGCTAGGAAGGTTGGGTTACTGTGTCGGGCCAGGAAGGTTTTCCGCCTGAATCCATCTTGCACATATACAAATCAACCATCTGTGCATGGAGTAATGTTGTCATATCTGGTCAGGAGCCCCTGCTGTTCGTCTCAGTGTTCTCGACAGGCTCCAAAAGAAGAATCTATAAGTTATGGGTCTCGACCTGGAAGCTCGACTCCAGCTACTTTCTCATCGGCGGGATGTGGCTTCCCTCTATCTCTTTTATAAATATTTTCATGGGTTTTTCTCTGGCTAACTTAGGTCACTTGTGCCCCTTCCACAAGAATTTACACTGGTAACTAGACTGGCAACAAGGTCCTACTAATTTACAGTTAGATCTACCAAATGCAGGCGATACTTCTACTCTATCAGCTTCTTTTCTCGTGCTTCCCGCCTGTGCATCTCCCTTCCATATACTTGCTTTCCTGACGGCTAAAACTTCCAAGAATTTAAATGCAAATTCCCATCTCTTATCTACTTAGCTCCAGCCTTTCTCACATCACCTCGTGTATCTTGTTCTTTTCCTTTCTCTCTGCCTTTGTAATTGTCTTCATTCCTGTATTCACATCCTTCTCTTGCTTTTTATCTTTTACCCACTGTACCTGGTTCGTTTGTGTCGTAACTCTCCTCCTGTCTAAATATTTAATTCTCTTATGTAGCCTCCTGCACATCAGCGACGTTACCGCCTTGCTTGGGGTGAAATGATTAAAAAAATAAACATGAGAGATTAAATTAAAAAAAAAAATAATCAGAAAAAAAATAACTTGACTGAATATTATCACACGAGAAAACCAGATGAATATTTACAGAAACTTTATAATCAGTTTTGTGTTCCAGAATATTCGCAAAATTATTCTACTTTTTTCTCTCTCGGGGGTTAAATAAATACATTTACGTTCGTGTTTCTTGTGAAACTTTCAAAATCGCTAGATTTTCTTTACGATCATTTTGAATGATTTATTTTTCAGGTCCTGGATCATATAATTTCCAGGGCATGAGTTCAGAACTCATCAAAAAGGCTTATATGGAAAGCACTCGTCGAGGTGCGTTCGGTTCTACTGCTGCCCGTGATATCATCTTCACGAACAAGGGTCAAACTGAAGTACCTGGACCTTCCCATTATCAGGTGAAGGACAAACGTTTCGAAAATGCTCAAAGAAACTTCACCTCTTCGTTTGCCTCGACTACTAGACGTGAAAAATCTCCAACACCTGAGGTAGGTCCCTTTTCTTATTTTAGCGCCATAATTTGAAGAATTTTAATCAGCTTGAATGACAGTTTTTAGTATGAATGACAGAGAAGCCAATAAACAAAGATTTTGTCGAATAAGATTCAGTAATTGTAAATACTGTGGTGTTACAGATATGCTAAATCACAACCATCTTTGGTGGTGGTATTTAATCGGAACCGTTAAGGCCATTATTATTAATAGAATAAAGCGCGTCCACTAACTTTAAGAAATAGGCTTTACTCGGTTGTGATTTCGGATATTTGTAGTTGGATATTAAAAAAATGACATGGAAGAAGCTACATCTATATGTGATAACAAATTTATCTACATACATTGTGGAAAAGCTGGAAAAGATACGTCAAATTTTGATAATGTTACTTAATATTAATGTGTAGAAAAAGTATTTTGTATTAATTTTATTTGGAGGCCTGAAGTCCGTGAAATTAGTTAAAAAACAAAACAAAAAAAACGAAGAAGACACATCTATATATGACAACAAATTTATTTATCTATATACATTGTGCTTCTAGATTTTTAAAAAATGGAATAAAGATATATCAGATTTTGATAATATGACATGATATTAATGTGTAAGAAAGTATTTTGCATTAATTTTATTTATAGACGTAAAGTCTGTGAAATCAGGTACATTTAAAAAAAAGGTTGAATTGATTTGAATGCAATAAAAAGAATAAGGTACTATAAAAGCCAAATTGAAAAGGTCCTTTCTTGTTATCAGGTATGCTTTGAAGAAAATGTTGAATTTCCTTTTCTAGGTCGGTTAATGGGGCATCTCAACTCGGGCAAACAATGTGCCTGCTAGATGATGTGATGAACTTTGGGTAAGATCTGCTAGGAATGATGCGTTTATCTATTTTCTTTTTAAAGCTTTTTATTGACAGAGAAAACATTTATTTTGAAAAATTTATTGTTGAGCCGATCTTGAATATCGTATTTTGAAATGATTTCGCTAATGTGGCCTTTAATTTCCAGTGTTAACAAATTGTGAAGGTGTAAAATTCAGTTAGAAATCAACCACACACACACACACACACACACACACACACACACACACACAGAAAGAAAGAAATAGGACTTATATATATATAAGTCCTATTTCTTTCTTTAGTTCTCGTCTGGTTGAAAAAGGACACAGGCGTATCCGAAAATGACGACTTTAAAATATTTCCGTTCTTGTTTCAATTTAGCCAAAACGTTTATATATATATATTATTGATGACAAATTATTATAATTGGTCTTATTGACAATTCTTTTATGGTTTTGCTGTCTTTACAAGGTAACCAAAAAAGTGCTGTCCGTTTTTTGATTAGTCATTGAATGAAGTTGAAATGTATACAATATTGTGTGTAGCAATTGTTTTCAAATTCGGACAGCCGGAAGCAGGAACATCAGACGTTATAAAAAACACGCGCACCGTGCCCAGCTATAAACCGGACAGCTGTGAGAAGGATGGAAGTGTCTGGAGATTTCGTTCAGGACTCTTTGCTTTACAACTTCAAAGTTGGCTTATCAGCAGCTGCATATGTCAAGCGTTTGGGGATAGTGCTGTCGATGAACGTACTGCATGGCGTTCGTTTCGAAAATTCAAGTCGGGAGATTTGTCTCTCCATTATGAACCTTGCAGTGGACGACCACAGGTCTTGAATGACGGAAGCGGCCATTAAAGAGGACAGCAGTCTAACGTGCGGTGAACTTGCAAGACAGTTCAACGTTTCTGATGAAACATTTAGACTTTACCTTCACCTCCTAAGTAGGACGTACAAACTGAGCAAGTGGGTTCCGCAAACGTTGTTGGAGATCCACAAGAGACTACGAGTGACAACCTGCGTATCGCTGCTTTCTCGCCACCATACCGCATCCTTATTCAATCGAGTGCTTACCAGTGATAAAAAGTGGGTTCTGTACGAAACTCCCAAGCGTTTTAGACATTGGTTGTCTCCTTAGGATGCTGTCCCTCACACCGCAAGACCGCCTATGCACCCACGCAAGATTATGCTTTGTGTCTGGTGGACAGGTGGTTCATTATGAACTGCTACCAACGGGCAAAACGGGCACTGGAGACCTATACTCGCAGCAACTGAAACGTGTGCAACAGGCATTGCGCCAGAAGTTGCCAGCACTGGTGAATCGCAAAAGTGTGGTTTTCCTCCATGACAACGCCAAGCCGCATGTCGCGCGAGTGGTCAGGGATACCATACAGCAACTTGGGTGGGAGACTTTGTGCCATTCACCTTATTCACCTGACTTTGCACCATCCTATTATCAACTCTTCCACTCCCTGGATAATCATCTTCGTGGGAAATCCTTCACCAATGAAGCAGACTTGCGCAAAGTCCTCACGGACTTCTTTGCGTCAGACCCCTCCGAGTTCTACCTCAAGGGCATTGAACAGCTAAAGACACGTTGGCAGAAGGTGCTGGATGTTGATGGCGATTACTTCGAAGACTAAATATAAGTTACACATACAGTGATGGGTTTCCTTTAAAAATGGACAGAACTTACCTTGTAATTCACCAAATTTAATTAATAAATTGAATCCACATCCCCTTGTACATAAGTATATATATAGTATGGTTTCGACAAGGATTTCACTACTTGTAATAGTTGCTTTAATATGTTAAATCATAAATAATTTCCGCTTTTGTCTATGAAATTTATTCTTAATATAAATAAATAAATATTTTTTATTTAATTATATATTCACCTTGATTTGCCATTTCTAGCCATTTTCCAGGAAGTTCTTCAATACGGTTTGAGTCAAATTCCGATGGTTTTGTTATGAGAAATTATTAATTTTTCAACGAATATGATTTTAATTAGAAAAGGTTTTCTCTATAGAAGAATTTTTTTTACTGCGATCGAAAAACATCGCTGTACATCTCAATCAACCGTCTCATAGCATTGATGACATCAGATGCAAGCTTTTAGTGTCACCATTCAAGAGGCGCAGATCTAAGTTAAAATACATTTTTAAAATAGAATTACATATTAAAGTATTAGGGAAGTATTTGGTTTTACTCAAAGAATATGCTTCTAACCAACAACAACAAAAATATTCCCCGAAAGAGTGAACCACACTTTTTGTATACCCGTTGAAAAAGAGATACAGGCGGGTTCGAAAATTCTTACTTTAAAATCTTTTTCTTTGTGCTTTAATTTAGTAAAATTTAGTATAATATATATATCCATAATACATGGATTGAAATTCAACAAGATGATTAGAAAAGTAAAGAACAGGCAGGAAAAAGGGGCTTTAATCTAACATTTAATCACATTCTTAAGAAATATTTGAAAGACGAATGATTTAAATTTCTTTTTATTATAACTAATACTTTAATAAATGTGTATGATTTAGTGTTTCCAAATGTTTTTTATATTACTTTAGTGTAATATTGTAATGATATAATATGGCATTTTAATATATTGCAATTATAATATTTTTATATGAAACTTCCATGCTTACATGTTTTAATATTTCTAAATATTACTTTTATTTTATGTGGCAGGCGCATATTAAGAGGCATAATTTTCTTAATATTTAAAAATTATAATCTATTGCTTAATTACACGTGACACGTATCTGACCAATGAAACGAAACCTCTGTCAAACATACTGTCTCTATGGAATTTTTAAAAAATTAAAAAAAATTAAAACATGCGTCTTTAAAATATCTCTGAATGAAAACATGTTAGATTAAAGACCCTTATTCCTACTTGATCTTTATTTATTCTATATATATATATATATATATATATATATATATATATATATAATAGGTCCATTAATGAAATTTGAGGAATATGTATATATATATATATATATATTTAATCTCATCAATCTTATTGCCAATATTATTATCATTTTGTTATCTTTTTATTCCTCAAATTTCATTAATGGACCTATTATATATATATATATATATATATATATATATATATATATATATATATATATATATATATATATAATTTACTTTTATGTAATATTTAGAATATTATGTATTATTAAGAATTTTATGATAATATAATGTTGCGGATTCCGGGTGAGGAACCGCACAAAATAATGAACAACAAACTAGATATTTGAGATAGAAAAATAAGTTATATTAAACGTAAAGATACAAACTTGAACGCAGGTTAGTAATCCAGGAATACGATTAGTAAGTAATGTATATATACAAGTTTTGAAGTGAAGCCATGCTAGAATTAGTATGTTCACGTCAGCAACTAACGGGTGATGTGTAATACGATTCTGTCTGAGTGAAGCTCAGAGCTACTATGACTACTGACGCGGTATTCTCTGTGAAACTTCGGTATCGTTCGTTATCTTACGGTAACTATGGATCTCGTACGATATCTCTTATGGCAGGAGTATATGTCTACTCAAGTCGAGTCCATTATCATAACAAGTTGAGATCCCACAATATATATTATTTAGAATATTATTTTGAATTAGTATTCATTTATTTTTCTGTATTGGTAGACATAAGCTAGATTTATGAAGAATGGATCTCTGGAAAGATGGTGATAGTTGATAGTAATGCAATTATTATGCTTTCGAAATACTTTCTCCTTAAAGTGTCATTAAAATACACCTTAATGTGCCGAATCCAGGTGCATCGTCAGTGTTGTTGCTCGTATGTCATTAGAAGTTTCGGGTCTCAATAAACAACAGACTTCTTCGATAGGCGACCCAACCGAATATGATCAGTATTCGGCAAGCACACAGAAAAAAAAACTGCTACTAGCTTTAGGACGTGCAATATATAAGTTCCCCAGAAAGGGTAATTAATCAAGACTTCACTTGGGCTATTCGATGTTATGGATCGGATATGCTTGGTTGTACTGATATTCTTACATACGGCCAAGACGGGGTGTCTTTTTGAAGAGAAGAAAATAAACCAATATATATATATATATATATATATATATATATATACATATATATATATATATATACACACACACGAAAAATCTAAAGTGAGCCAAAACCTACCGCGGTTTCACACTACGGATCGTCAGGGAATTTACGGAGTGCATTCTTACAGAGTCTAAGTAGTTATTATTATCATTATATATATATATATATATATATATATATATATATATATATATTAAAAAATAAAATAAGATAAATCGCTTTATCATAATGGCTCGTCTTACGACTTTCCTTTCTCTTCCTCCAATTTTTAACTGCTTTATTATATTTTATTTTTCGGTCTTTCCTTTTTATTTTTATTTTCTAACTATATCTTACAATATATTCTTCTTTTTTAATTAAGCTGGCATAAGGATAATTTGAGTTATGCCCCACGTCATTTCGATATAAAAGGAGGGAGTTAGAATGTTTAAGTTTTCATAAAAATTGAAAGGCTGTATAGGGATACATTTTTTTTGACAAATTTCTTCGAACTATCTATTTAATAATCATGTGGAATAAAGGAACGGTGCATCACCAATCTACAATCATATAGTGTCACAATATTTGCCAAAGAAGAATTACCAACAGGCATTAAATATGACGTGGCTCTGTGATACTCATTTTTAAAATGACAAATCGGACCCTTGATAAAAAAAAAATAATTTTTAAATTTATTAAATTAAACATAATAACATCTCGTGTTTTTTTTTTAAAGAATCTTATTTATCGTAATTACAAGATTCGTCATTTTATCTGTGTACGCTTCAGAGAATTTGAGACATTTTCATCTTGTGAAATTTCTGCAAATGATCGTTTCTTTTAGCGGAGTGGTGGTTTGGTTGTCTTATGGAACTGGATGATTGAGACAGAGTTGATAAAACCACTCGCTAGAAGTTACACTCTGTGAATCATGAATTTTTGTATAATATGAATATAGTTTAAGTTCACAAATAGTTCAGAATATGCGTTGTGCCTAGAATTATTAAAATTTTATACATTTGTAGAACCCAAAATATGGTACTCATCTTCACGGGGAACTCCCTAATTAGCGCCCAGTTATCAGACTGGGAGAGATCGGGCCGTAACTGTATACAGATTCTGAAATCGAGTATTTATGGTTGAATAATGGATATCTATTAATCACGCTATTCACACCAAAGTTAGCAGTGAATCAGAACCTACAGAATAGGCTTTAGTTTAAATGACACAAAAATAAGCACATAACGTTTAAAGCTGTATACACAAAAAACCCAAAAACGGTGGTAAAACGGATGATGAATACAACGGTTCAGCGGTTGCACCAGCGGATGAAAGCGCCACTTGAAATTATCGGAAAGAGTCGGCAGCGGTCTGTTGTGGTTTCATAACTGTTTCCTGCATTTCTTATTCCAGATAAAATGTCGTGAACTGAAGTGTGTGGGTCACTTCCTGAGAAATTGAGGTCCACCTTACACAAATTTACGCTATCGGCACTTTCTTCTGATCTGGTTTCCTTTGACATTAACCCATTTTAACCCAGTGTTCTCAGGTTTTAGAACATTAATTTTCTTTTAAAAATCACAAGAATTTTTCTTCCAACCGGGCAATATTTGGAAGGTAATTTTATTGGCAATTGGAGCAGATAGACTAAACTATCGCCCTGTTCACACTTCATCCACCTCTATTGAACAGGTGAAGAGGCTCATCCCTTGTTTCATGTTTAAGATGTGGTTTCCGGCTTTCTCTTTTCCATTCTTTTTACCCTTACGTAGCCCCCTGCGCATCAGTGGCGTTATCGCCTTGCTTGGGGTGATATGATTAAAAAAAATCAATATGTCCTTAATACCTACATATAATAATGGTTTTATATAATGATTTATACCCAATATATTTTACAGTTTTTTATATGGTGTCCTCAAATGAGAACACTGGGTTAAAATGGGTTAACTAACACTTTCAACGCCAAACAACAATTGGGAATGGATGACTAGAGCCGATTTTAGTAAAAATGGAAATTTCTAGTCTTTAACCTGGACGTTAGCGGGGAAATTAATCATCAACACCATCGTCATAAAGGAACCGCTCAGCAATGATGAAATTAAATACTTGGATATGAGTTAGAGTCGACGATGACACATTATTAAATGCATGCACCATTATATAATATATTCGTTAGAACTAACACACACACACACACACACACACACATGTATATATACTAAAACAGTAAAAATACATCTGATTATAAATTAAAATGCATTAATTTTAAAGAATTTGCTTTGTTTAGATATCGGATATAAAACTGAGCAAATATGAGATTCGAAAAAATCTATACGAGCAAATACACTTTAAAAAAACAAATTGATTCTTGCTTAAATTCTAAAAACTTCGTAGCCAAGAATCTAAAATCCGCCAGATCAAAAGCTGGTTTCTCCTGCATAGGGTGATACAGGTTGGTATTCACCCGGAGGACACATTTTTTAAATAAGTTTTCTCGAGGGTGTAGCCCGGCAAACGAAAAAAATACTGTTCAAAATAAAAGTAAGACTAACCACTAAAAATAACTTTTGGAGGAATATATACAAGGTGAGATGGATAAATTGTCATCAAAATATCACATTTGACATACAATGAATTTATAAAGTATATATATATATATATATATATATATATATATATATATAATCATGTAAAGTCAATTCCCATCTCTTATCCACTTGACTCCAGTCCTTTCTACATCATCCTGTATATCTTGTTCTTTATCCTTTCTCTCTACCTTTGCAACTGTCTTCACACCTGTTCCCATCCTTCTCTTTCCCTTTCTCTGACATCCCCTGTAACTGGTTCGATTTTCTCTTCACTCTTCCCCTGGCTAAATTTTTACTCTTATATAGCCCCCTGCGTATCAGTGGCGGTACCGCCTTGCTTGGGTTGAAACGATAAAAAAAGTCGCTCTACGTCAAGTCAGTTAAAAACGCGATTCTAAGAACGGACAGTGTCTTGTTTTCCAGGAGTCTAGCGTCAGCCATGCTGATGGCAGGCAGAAAGGTTTCTCTGTCGTAGTAAAAACGATGCAGTTATAACAAATTTAGTATAGAAGAAAAGGAAATTGAACATAGAATAGGTTCCGCTACGAATAGTTTTCCACAATACCAAAAGTTGCTGCAAAAACAAAACATTAAACTAAAGGTGCGCTATATTCTTAAATTGCCTAGTCAGATTGCTGCAACACCAAAACATCAACTAGAAACTCAAGTCATCTTGTTAAATAGCCCCGTCAGATTTAGAGTTTCATATGAATCTCATGCACACTGCCAAATCCATTCAGAAAGATCTAAACTCTCAACTGTATTCAACCGCTTCAATGTCTAAAAAATGCAAAACCAAAACAGTAACCAGAAAACTCAAGCTATCTTCTTAAATAGCCTTGTCAGATTGGGACTTTCATATGGATATCATGCATGGTGCCAATCCCATCCAGAAACATTTAATTGAAGTAGATAGACTGAACTGTCGCCCGGTTCACACTCCACCCACGTCTATTGAACAGGTGTAGAGGCTCATCCCTTGTTCCCTGTTTAGGATGTGGTTTCCGGCTTTCTCTTTTCCAATCTTTTCACTCTTTTTTTTTATTTTATTTTATTTTTTTTCAATTGGAGTAGATAGACTGAACTATTGCCCGGTTCACACTCCACCCACGTCTATTGAACAGGTGTAGAGGCTCATCCCTTGTTCCCTGTTTAGGATGTGATTTCCGGCTTTCTCTTTTCCAATCTTTTCACTTTTCCTTTTTGTTTTTTTTTGTTTTTTTTTCAATTGGAGTAGATAGACTGAACTATCGCCCGGTTCACACTCCACCCACGTCTATTGAACAGGTAAAGAGGCTCATCCCTTGTTCCCTGTTTAGGATGTGGTTTCCGGCTTTCTCTTTTCCAATCTTTTCACTTTTCCTTTTTTTTTTTTTTTTCAATTAGAGTAGATAGACTGAACTATCGCCCGGTTCACACTCCACCCACGTCTATTGAACAGGTGTAGAGGCTTATCCCTTGTTCCCTGTTTAGGATGTGGTTTCCGGCTTGCTCTTTTCCATTCTTTTTACCCTTACGTAGCCCCCCGCACACCAGTGGCCTTACCGCCTTGCCCGGGGTGATATGATTAAAAAAAAAAAAAAAAAAATCTAAACTCTCATCTGTATTCAACCGCACCCAAAGATCAATATCTAAAAAATGAGTTAACCAAAACATCAATCTAAAATCTCAAGTCCTCCTGTTAAATATCCTCGTCAGATCGAGACTTTCATATAGATCATATGCATGGCGCCAAAACCGTCTAGAAATTCTAGAAATTCTAGAAATGTAAACTGCCTGGTGTATATAACCAATTTTCTCAGAATAGAATTGAGAATAGATAGCAAATTGAAAAAAGTTCACGCAGTGTTAAATGCGCAATCCGTTTTTGTTGTTGCTGCTATTGAATGTCATCGTGTTGTGTGTTTTCTACTATTTGGTACGGTTCTTTGTGATTTATTAGTACACAAAGCAGGTTTAATTTAGCCTTATTATTAACCAACTTGTCTAATGAGACGAAAATCAATTACCATTCTTTGTCAATGAGTGAAACAGTTTTTCCTAACCATTTCTTCTTTGTGTCAAAGAATTTCCAGACCTACAGAAACACAACTAGAAATTCAATGTAACGGGAAATATATTTTATTTACTAAAAAAATGTAGAAAATATAAATCCTGACAGAAAAGAGTGAAAAAAATTTAAATTCAATTTTAACCATATCAGAGTATAAAATCTAAAACAGTCATTGTCTGTTAAAAATATCTGATGTAGATAAAGTGTATGGTTGATTGATTCATTCGTTTTCTACGGTTTATCAATGCTTTGAAGATTATTTAAAGTCAGAAAATAGTTTCAGAGCCGAAGAATTTTTTGAGAGGTAATAATAATTCATAGATAAAATCTTGCTAATTAATCCATAGCTAGGGGATAAGAGTGCATTCTTACATTTTCCTAAAGTATTTGTGAATAAGTGAATATGACGACCCAGCTGGAATTAAAACCCGACTCTGCGATTAAAATTTTCAAGAATTATTCATTACACGACGTGAAATTCGAAATTTACATCACATGGTATTCCTAATAAGTCACTTATTTACGTTCCGACTAGTCACGACGTCGCTTAACGTCGGTGATAGTACGGAAACCTGTTTTTTAACATGATATGACGGTAAGCCTGATATAATACAGATAAAGTAATACTTTCAAAAACTAAAGTAACATGTTTGTTAATGCATTCTTTCTGTTATATTGTAACTCACATTAAATAACTGACATTAAATAATTGACATTAAATAACTCACATTAAATGTATCCATACTGTTGGTCTGAAGGAAATTAAAAATAATTTAAATGAACGCAATAAAACAAAAAAATGTTTTAAATCAATTTGAAAATATAATTTATTATAAGAAAAAAACATCGGACATTTTATTGAAATAATTTCTGAATTATATGCTTTTAAAATAATAGTAAAGAAGTTTGTGTTTTCATAATTGTACGCCAGTAAAAAAAATAAATAAATAAAAAAAAAATATATATATATATATATATATATATATATATATATATACATCAGTGAAAAAAAATTATACGCCAATGAAAAACAATTTTGAACATCCATTTAAAAAATTTCTCAGTCCCACTTATCGGCCTAAGAGCCCACGTTGAGAATCACTGGTTTAAATAATAATTCCTCATCCCAGAAACTCAGACAAAGAAAAATTACTTTTATTTTATTTTCAAAAACAAGTCTGTCCTAACTGACTTCTCTCGCGTTTGAACGTCCCTCTCCTAATACTGTTTTGAGTACTCTTAGTCTAGATGAAAGAGAAAAGAAAATGAGTTTATCCGTCAGGGATTTAATTATGATCTCGGCTCATCTTATAAAAGAAAAAAAAATCTCTCGTCTCAATAGTTTGCGACGGTATCTATTTGTTTCCCACTCGTGGCGAATTTTTTGACTGATGTCCAGTTGAAGAGCGAGTTCAAAAGGCTTTCCTATTCGTTCAGCAAGAGTTGAAAGGTCAGCTGATCCTGAAGTATCCGACAGAACAATGATAACATTTGATCATTTTTAATGATCACAAGAAGTGATGTGAGATCGTGTGTGTCAGGGAAGGTCGCGAAAGCAAAGTCATTTTTTTATTGTTATTATTATGATGAAAAAGAACGTTGACATTTCAACAAGATGTTGTTTGATGTTATGAAAAGAACACGGAGGTTATTAAAGTTTTAAGGCACCTTGTAAATTACATTTTCATCTATAGTTTTAAGATCGGCTGTTGATTTAATAATTTAATTGTTTAACTACTCTTAATATAATTTATTTAAAAGTATAAGTCATGACTTAAAGTGCTGGTTTAGAATACGTATAAGTTGCATTTTCTTAAATAATTACTGTTTTTTTTTTCATGTTTATTGCCATATTCATGAAGTTTCGGTCGTTGTACGCTACGACCTTCTTCAGGTCTTAGAAATTCGAACTGAATTTGTTCACTGGAGTACATTATTCACGTTTCATGAGTCATACAACTGATTAAATAATAAAATAATGGGTTCAGTTCAAAATTCTAATCACCTGAAAATGTTCGGAGCGTACAACAGACGAAATGTCATGAATATAGCAATAAAGATGAAGACAACAGTCCGAACAATGCAAATTATTACAATACGTAATCTCAGAAGTATATACAAATATGTATGAATTGAAGGTAAATGATTTTAGTGGAAAGATTAATTGTGAATATATTAGATATAAATAGGAACCCTCTCTATTATAAAGAAGACCGTTGTGTATGTGTGTATAATATGTATATTT
This sequence comes from Ascarosepion bandense, assembly GCA_037127315.1. NCBI lineage: Eukaryota > Metazoa > Mollusca > Cephalopoda > Sepiida > Sepiidae > Ascarosepion > Ascarosepion bandense. The sequence goes on along the minus strand of JBBBDQ010000460.1, from coordinate 3,160,477 downwards.
ATTATTATTATAATATATATATATATATATATATATATATATATATATATATATGCGTCGTCCACATACAAGCCTGTTTTGCTGTATCACAGCTCATCAGTGTGGCTAGGCATTTACTTGCTTCTGGCCGGGATCGAAACTCGACCGATTTGGGGTTAGTCGGAGTCTCTACTTCCTAAGCCATGGGCGCATAGCGATGTCTGAACGAAATTAGCGTAAATTTGATCTGCAGAAATCAGTTCTTATGCACGATAGAAGATTGTAGTTTGTACATGTTCTGAAGTGTAATTTAATAGGAGGGAAAAAGTGGTAATAAAAAAAGATAATAAAAAAAGAACGAGCTAAGCACCCGAACATCAGTCAAAGTACGTAGCTCAAAGAAAAACACCTGAGACGAGTAACCTAAAACAAAAAGCGCTTAATACGCAAGTAGAGCAAACTAAGTAAATAACTAAACTAGAGAGAGCCAACGAACCTACCAAGGTTTCACCAAATTGGATCTTCAGGGAAAGTTGAAGCCAACTTTCCCTGAAGATCCAATTTGGTAGGTTCGTTGGCTCTCTACGTTAGTCATAAATATATATATATATATATATATATATGGTTGTTTTGTTAATAGCGCATGATAACATGTGTATCAAATGAACTGTTAAAGTGTCCAGTTTTTGTGCTCTCTTCCCCTTGCTAATCTCTTCTCATTGGCTGACCGAAGCAAAAGCTTCCTGGCTGCCTTGTAAAATTTTGCAAAGTAATAATCACAAAAGAACCATTCTATTTTTATTTAGAATTATCCGCTTGGAAATAAAGACTAAAAATAGTTATTTTCTTTAAAACAGTGGGGTGGCATAATAATTTTGGCTGGAAGTATATATATATATATATATAACATAGTGATGATCCACGTATACTGTCTTAATATGTATAGGAAAAACTGCTAAAAAGTTGTAAGTTTAAAAGTATATTTTTTGAGAGTATTTGTTTATTTCTATTATTATATTTTATATTTCAGACCTGTCCTCGGTGCTTCATCAGAAACAAATGATTTTAAAATTTAAATTAGAAACGTATTTCACGAGAATTATTTGTAAAGGTTCAAAACAAACTAAGTCCCTATTTAACCCTAGCTACAAATATTTCAATAGCTAAACATGTTTTAGATACAATTAAAAAAATGTTCTATAAAACAAAATTTATAAGTATTATTAAAGATAGGTTTACGTTTACAAATATTTTAAAAAAAATCTGTCGCTTTCTGCGTCACGTGATGTAAACAATCTCTCTCCACGGACGCTCTCGTGAAATACGTTTCTAATTTAAATTTTAAAATCATTTGTTTCTGATGAAGGACCGAGGACGGTCTGAAATATAAAATATAATAATAGAAATAAACAAATAGTGTCAAAAAAATATATTTTTAAACTTACAACTTTTTAGTAGTTTTTCCTATATATATATATATATATATATATATTAATAAATATACATATTATCTTAAGTCTATGTCACAACTCAGAGTTTTATTCGTTATGCAATCATCAGGTGTATATTTCAAAAGTCAGTTTAATAGATTTGAATTTAAATTCACTCGATATTCATGAGAAATAAATCTTATAAAGTTAATTTACTGCTTTTTTAATAACAAGATTAAAAATTTAAATATTTAAGGTTACTTGTAGATAAAAATTGTAAATTTAAATTTAAAACTTAAAATTAGAATTAAAATAAAAAAATACAAAATATTCAAAATTGAAAAAAAAACTGCATGGAAAAGAAATCCAAAGGAAATAAATCATTAAACGTGAAAAGATAAAATTCAAAACTGTCAGTTTGAAATATGCATCTGATGAGTGTATAACGCATGAAACTCCAAGTCGTGCAAGAGACATTGGATAGTATATATATATATATATATATTCACCTCGTCTCTCCGCTAAGATGTGGATGTAACACAACGTCGAGATTTAATGTGGGGAATCTGAACGGGTGCGAACGTGTTTCAATTTTAAAATTCATCTAAAACATTAGGTATCCCGTTTCTGTCGGATTTTTTATATAAGTCGCAACGTACCTGTGATTATCCGTGAATAAGCACGCACGTCATTCACTTATGATAACACAATAGTAAGGTAATAATCTCGGTCATAACAACACATTTCTATGACATGGATCCATAACTCATTAGAGTCGTAGGGGCGCCGTATGTACTGCAGCCGCAGTAGAAGGGGTGTGTCTTGGGCAAGGTAGCCTGACGGTGACCGAATCTTTTCAGGCTAATTTAAATTCATAGTTTTCCTTCTTCTAGACCAGTTACCAAACAAGGCCAGTCTGTCCTGGCCGGGGAGAAAAAACGGATTCATACGTTTCCCAAGGGTATAAACATGTAAGTGAATGGAATTCGAACTCTGCTTTTTGATTCCTTAACCCGAACCACAATTAATTACTCTATCGTGTCTCTGTGGTGCTACCTACATTTCTACGATGCGTCGGAACGACATTTTCCGTGTAAATCGGTACGTACCCGTGATTATATCACTCACCTATGTTAACACAAAAATAAATAATAATGTAAGACCTAACAACATTTTATTTATTTATTTATTTTTTTTAGAAAAATGAATATGTCTTCTAGTTTTGTATTCAAAAATGTATTGCTGGTAATAAATTTTGGTTAAAAAATATGTTATGCTAATAATTTTTTCCTTCAAAAATGTATATTTTTTTTTATAAAATTCTATTTTTATAATTTCATAGTGTTTTGACCCCAGTTTGGGGGTTGACTATTTGCCAAGACCTGGGACCCTAACAGATGCTACCACTCCGGGTCAGGGTGGGAAAAACAGTAATTAAGAGATGGTTCCGTGCTCCTCACAATCTCCTAATCAGAGGCTTTACTGCCGGATGCAGTTTACCGTCATACCCAGGACCTAACTGATTAGAGTCGTAGTGGCACCGTATGTAGTGCAGCCGCAGTAAAAGAGGTGTGTCTTAGACAAGGTAGCCTGATGGAGACCAAAACTTTTCCAACTAGTTTAAATTCAGAGTTTTCCTTCTTCTGTACAAGTTACCATACAAGGCTATAGAATCCAATCTGTCCCACTCTTTATCCATAGCTGGTTGGGGAGAAGATATAGATTCATACGTTTCCCAAAGGCATAAGCACGTTTAGTAAATGTAATGAACCCGACTGGAAATCAAACTCGACCACTGTTGCAATTCATTATTCCCCCGAAAAAGAAAAAAAAACTTAGTTGAGTGAAAGGGAGATAATCTATATGCAGACATCTGGAAGAGATATTGCTCGTGAAACTAGAACAATCTCAACCGGTGAACGAAATAAAGAATTCAGTTCGAAATTTCAATCAATTGAAGAAGGCCGGAGTGTACAACGTCCATAACGTCGTGAATATTGCAATAAAGATGAGGACACTAGTCCACAATGTAAATAATGTAAATAATTACAATACCTCATCTCAGAAATACAGACAGATATCGCGGTTATTATTTATGATTTTTTAAAAAATTATAAGCAGTGAAAAAGATAAAAGAACAAGTATTCAGAAGTCATTAGATAACGATTGACACTGCGTTTAAATTTTTGAAGATCAAACTTGATTGGGAAGCAAAACGCCGGAAGAAAGTTCCACAAGAGACAAGAGCGATAAAAGAAACTGTTAACATAGAACTTACAATTACATCTGACCATTTTAACTATAAAATGATGAGACCTTGCCGCCAATCTAGTACTGCGCTTATTTGATATCGATACAAGGAAATCAAAATTTGACTTACATCCACTCATTTTTCTTTCAGTCTAGGATTTCTAGAATTTCTAGGCCATTTTAACTATAAAATGATGAGACCTTGCCGCCAATCTAGTACTGCGCTTATTTGATATCGATACAAGGAAATCAAAATTTGACTTACATCCACTCATTTTTCTTTCAGTCTAGGATTTCGCTTTAACTGTAATCAACTATGGCTTTTTAGTCTTTCGTGCCAACGTTCAAAGAGTCTGAGCTCTAGGACCATGGATTAGTTTTAGAGCTTTCATTACACCCGAGCAACGCCGGGCTATAATGCTAGTATCAAATGATTTGGATAATAGTAAGATATCCGTTATATGTTACTTAAAAGATGGCTTACATCCTGTTGTTAACTGGAGCAAGGAATGGCTTGTTAATTTTAACGCCTCTAAAACGAAACTGATCTTTATTAAAAATTTACTGACTTCCATAAACATTGCTGATGCTATCCTCCATGAGAGTGACTCAGCGTACCTGCTCGAGTTATCCTCTTTCGCTGACATGAGTTTGTGTTTGAGTTTGTTTAACGGCATGTCAACCTCTGTGGGTTATTCAATGCCAAAAAGGTGGGGTTTGTTTACTTTTTGAGTTTGAGTTTTGTTTAACGGCATATCAACCTCTGTGGGTTATTCAATGCCAAAAAGGTGGGGTTCGTTTTCTTTTTGAGTTTGAGTTTTGTTTAACGGCATATCAACCTCTGTGGGTTATTCAATGCCAAAAAGGTGGGGTTTGTTTTCTTTTTGAGTTTGAGTTTTGTTTAACGGCATATCAACCTCTGTGGGTTATTCAATGCCAAAAAGGTGGGGTTTGTTTTCTTTTTGAGTTTGAGTTTTGTTTAACGGCATATCAACCTCTGTGGGTTATTCAATGCCAAAAAGGTGGGGTTTGTTTTCTTTTTGAGTTTGAGTTTTGTTTAACGGCATATCAACCTCTGTGGGTTATTCAATGCCAAAAAGGTGGGGTTCGTTTTCTTTTTGAGTTTGAGTTTTGTTTAACGGCATATCAGCCTCTGTGGGTTATTCAATGCCAAAAAGGTGGGGTTTGTTTTCTTTTTGAGTTTGAGTTTTGTTTAACGGCATAGCAACCTCTGTGGGTTATTTAATACCAAAAAGGTGGGGTTTTAAGGTATTTTTTAAATTTTTATCCCAAACAATGACAATTACAAAATAAGAACATCATAATTGAAGTAGAAATTTAAAGAATCGACTACTAAAAATGTTGCTAAAATCAATCAGTCAGTTAGTGATACACGCTTAGCCGATTCTTTTGATTCATGACTGATAGGCAGAAGATTTTACTGCTGTAGCCATTTTTTATCTGACAGACTGCTTGCCAACCAAGGTCATAGAACCCTATCTGTCCTGCTGTTCAACTCATAACTGGAAGGAAAAAAGATAGATTCATACCTTTTCCAACGGTATTTGTGTGTAATCGAATATAACAAACCCGACTGGAATTCGAACTCGGCTCTGCCAATTTTCCATTCGATCCAATGTTAATTACACCTCAACGCACATGTAGAGAATAGAATAGGAATTTAAGAAATAGATTACCAACCATCTTCCTAAAATACAAATGCGAAACATTAATACTGCTATCACATCTTGTCGGGTCCCCCTGCTATAAATCTCGGGGTTCTCGACAAAATCCAAAGGAGAATCTTATATAAATCGATTCCGATCTGGGAGCTTGACTTTCTTACCGACGGGATGTGGCTTCCCTCTGTCGCTTCTACAAATAGTTTCAGGCTTCTGCTCCCTGGTGCCTCCTCTGCATGAATTTACTCGCAACTAGCAACTAGGCTCCACCCATTTACAATGAAAACAATCAAATGTAACCGTAGCTTATACTCCCGCAGCTTCTTTTCTCGCACTTCCCGCCTGTGGAACTTCCTTCCGTATACTTGCTTTCTTGATAGTTACAATTTCCATGAAATAAAATGCAATGTCAATTACCATCACTTATCTTCTTGAGTCGCATCCTTTCCCCGACCACCCTTGTATCATGTTCATCTCCCTTTCTACTCCACTCTCACACAGCTCTCTTCACATCAGTGCGCCCATCCTTATCTTACCCATTCTCCGACACTCTCTGTAGCCTGTTCTTTCGCTTCACTCTCCTCTTATGTATCCCCTGCGCAACAGTGGCAGTATTGCCTTCATAAAATCTTTCCTTAGAAAACTAAAGGGATAACTTACATAACAATTTGTTAATCGCTTATCCTAATTTTTCCAAATCGTTATCACGATTTAGAAAATGATTAAAATTAAAAGGGAAAGCAATTTATTTAAACGAAGAATTTATTAAAACCACACTAATTTTGGAATTTTTTTACGGTGGTTTTATGTCCATGGTCACGCGACAAAGCTCATTTTCTCTCAAAGATTATTGCGATGTAATAAAATAACTATAATGACAAAGACTAAAATAAAAATACAAGTGATGAAAAAATGAATAAAAGTTGCTCGGTTACGTAATCAATAAATAAGACGCCAAATATTTAGATAAATTAATTTTAAAATTAAAATTATCGGCATCTCTAACGTTTTAGAAGCTAAATTGCAAACGATGTTTGGTTTTAATTATTCTCTCCCACTATATATATAGAGGATGTAGCGGAAGTGCGTTGTGGTGCAGTGGATATCGACTCGGAACGACAAATCGGGGTGCCGCGTTCGAATTTCAGTTTAATTCCTTGCATTCACTTACGCACAAATACCCTTGGGAAAGGTATTAACCCGTCTCTTCCCTCAAGTTATGGGTTAAATAATAAAAGAGTGGGTTCTGTAGCCTCGGCTGACAACCAGCCTATTGCGAGATAATCTTCTGCCCAGTCAGTCATGATCGCCCAAAAGCGTGTATCACGTATGGCACTTAACTGACTGATATATATATATATATATATATATATATATATATATATATATATATATATATATGCATGTTTCATTAAATAATATAGACAATAATATATAATTTTCTTTGTCTATATCGTTATCATTAAATGAAGAAATAAAATTACAGTATTGTTACTCAATTTTCAAATAATCCAATCTATGCTTTCGGTTTACGTAAGCCATTTTCAAAGATGCCAAATTACATTATATATTATAAACACGAACAAACTATAATGACAAACTGTTTTTGTTTACATGGAAGATTTCCAAGCAACGACAAACTCGTGCATTTAAGACGCTGGAAGTGAATATCGAATATCTCGTGACGTCACACATGACCAAGCGAGAGTGAAAACAAGAAATATTAAGTATTGGAAGCCATTAGAATAAATCAATACCTTCTGGTATTTAAGGATATTTGTAGATATTTCATAATTTATCTTGTTCGTAAAATAAATAGACAAAACTTGTCTATATTATTTAATGCATTAATGAAAAAATGCTGCATATATATATATATATATATATATATATATATATATATATGCATATATATATATATAATTGTATATTTGGGTATCAATCCATTTTTATACAAATTTCATTGAAGAAACATGACAAAGTAGAACTATTAAGCTTTTTTTAAAACTTTTGCATGGTTGTTTTCTTTTTTGGGCACCAGTCAGTTAAGTATCATACGTGATACACGCGATCATGCCTCTTTTAAAACATAGGCCTAATTTGGTTGCCTTTTCTTCCAGGACTGGTGGCCAACCAAGTCCATTGAACTGTAGAATTGTCATGCTATTCAAACTATATGATTAATAACTTTCCCGGGGGTATTTGCGCGTAAATGAATGCAACGAATTCAAACTCGACTCCCCGATTTCTCATGATCTCCATTACTTGTTTATACTGTTGACAGCATTCACCCTGGTTGATTTAAACCGGCTTCTTCTCTTGAAGAAGTGTCATAGAACAATTTTTGCTTATATCCGTTACCCATACCATAAAAAGGAATATAATGAATTCGACTGGAATTCGATTTCGGCTCACTGATTCCTCAATCCGAGCCGCTATCAATAACTCGTTTGTACTTCAATTGTAATATTCAATACACCACAATGCAAAGCGTATAAAAATATTAAAATGGTCTATTCTGTTAATTATTATCAAGGATAATAAATAATTTACTGAATATGTAAATCTTTATGGATGTGTATCTATAATGATGGGAATGTCTTTTTATTTTATTTTTTAAATATCATACTTTGGCTAATAGAACAGCCGAAAGCGCTCAGGTATATAAATTTAAATAAAAAAGTATTAAATAAATTATATATATATATATTAGCAGTATAGCCAGGCGTTGCTCGAGTGTAATGAAAGCTTTAAAACTAATCCATGGTCCTGGAGCTCAGATACTTTTGACGTTGGCATGAAAGGCTAAAAAGCAATAGTTGTTTCCAGTTAAAGTGAAACCGTAGACTGAAAGAAAAATGAATGGATGTAAGTTAAATTTTTATTTCCTGGTATCGACATCAAATTTTCTGCACTATTGTAAGAACTGCAATCTTGAAACTTCTGAATATCGTTTCTTATGTCTTTGTCTATGAGTGTATCAAATTTGATCAAAATCGGACCACTCCTTCTATAACCCGATTTTTTCGATTATCGATTTTCGATATTTATCGGAGGTACCTCGACACAAAACCTAGCTAAGAACACTCGCAGGCGCTGATAGTACAACTGTGTAAATATTCAAGAAAATCGGTTCAGCCGTTTCGGAGTCTATAGGTAACGGATACACACAGACACACAGACAAAGTTCCATTTATAAAGAAGTTTATATATATATAACCTTATTGTTAAAACAGTGCTCAATACAAAAGAGAGCAAATAATATTTATTTAAAATTTTTCTTTCAACACGTCATTTGTCTTGTCAAAATTACTTGAAAAGAAAGAAAAGTTCAAACAAAATAGCTACTTTTTAGTGATGTTATAATGTATTTATGTTATAAATCGTAAATAAATTATATATATCTATATATATAAATATTATATATATATATATATATATATATATATATATATATATATACTCACTCGGATATATATATATATATATATATATATATATATATATAATGTTAGTAAAGGAATACAAGAAACGCCATTTGCAATTTTATCTTGTAAAAGCTAAATATGCAGATACGTTCACTAAATGTTTGACATACAATTTATTCAGCGGGTATTTGGGGAGATTTATGCGAGTAATTTCTGTCCTACCCTCTATTTTTTTCTTTTCTTCTTTTCTTTTCTATTTTATTTTCTGTCCTTCCGTTTGTTTCATATTTTTTTTCCGTTTTTCCTCTTTCTTTTACTTTCGTTCTCTTTTGTTTTTTCTGTATTTGTTTATTTACATTCCTTCTTTTTTCTTTTTTTCCGTGTTTTTTCTTTTTGTTTTTCTTCATTTCTTTTTTTTCACTTCTTTTCGTATCCTTTTTCATTCCATTCTTTTTTTAAATTTTTTTCTTTTTTCTTTCATTTCTTTCTTCTTTTCCCGTTAAATAGTATTTTTTCTTTAATTCTTAATTACTTCTTTTTCTTTTAATGCCTTTTTCTCTCTTCTTTCTTTTTTTCATCCCTTTCTTTTTCTCTTTTTTCTTTTTCTATATATCCCAATTACTTTTATATTTCTCTTTCTTATTTTAATTTCATTCCTTCTTTTCTTTCTTCTTTACATTAATTTATTGCTTTTTTAATATCCTTTTCATTCTTACTTTATACTTAACGTCTTTTCTTTCTCATTTATTTATACCTATTTTACTCATTCATTGTTTTTTCGCTCTGTTCTAGTTCCACTTTTTTACACGCTTCCTTATTCAATAGTGTTTCTTTTATTTCATCTTCTTTCCCCCCTTTTTTTCTTTACATTTTCTTTTTCCTTTCGTATTTTCTTCTTCCTTTCTTGTTTTGTTTCTTTCCCATTTATTTCCTTCTTTATTTGCTTATATCCGTTCATATTATTCTCTTTCTCTTTCACATTTCTTCTATCAGTTTCTATACAGTTTCTCTCTACTCTTTATCTCACTCTCTGTTCTCCCTCTTTCACCTTTCTCTCTCTTATCGCTTATAACGTGTGTATATGTATGTGCATGTGTGTTTTAATTTAATTTAATTTTCTTTGTCTTTGTAAGTTATTTTTTAATATCATGGCCAACAAAATTAAGGGAGGAATTTACATGGCTCGGATCTTGGTCTCACTCTAAATGTTTACGACCATAGCCTCTGTTACGCATTCCCGACAATCTTAGCGTGGGGAATTAAACTAGAAATGCATATCAAAAAGTTCCTTTTTGGAGAGTTCAATTTATTTTCAGCTTGAATTTTTTTGTTGTTGTTTGTTTAAAAAACAGAAACAAATGGAAAGCAAATTTCGTCTTGAATTCTATTCTGAATTCATTTTCTGTTTCTCTAATCCTATATCCATGCAGATGAGTAATTCTATGCCTTTCTCAATTTCTACGAATTTTTCCCTTCTAAGAAACAAATGAAAAAAGCAAAGAGATTATTAAAAAAAAAAATAATTTAAGCAATTTTGACAGGTGAATCAGGGATCCATTTTTTAAAAAGTAATCAGTCCCAACCCAATAATACAGCAAAAGAATGGTTAATTAATATATAAAGTTCTTTATATTTTCGGCCCCTTCTTTTAAAATGAATAGTAATATAATGAAAGTAGCAAAGCATTTTTGGATGATGAAATGACTGTTATGAAAATATTCGAACAAAGTATTTTTTTAAAAATCAATCACTCCAAGGAAAGCGTGAAGCCACTAAAACGCAAGGGGCTACTAGAAATGAAAGAGAACAAAAACATTTTAAAAGGAATCGGAAACCCGTACCTAAACAGGGAACAAGAAAAAAACCTTTACTCCTACTCAAAAGACCAGGGAGAAGCTTGAACCAGGCGATATAAAGGTTAGGTCTCTGTGTCGGGCCAGGGAGGTTTTTCCGCCTGAATCCATCGTGCACATATACAAATCAACAATCTGACAATGCATAGAATACTGCGGTCATATCTGGTCAAGCATATATATATATATATATATATATATATATATATATATGTAGGTGTATGTGTGTAAATATATGCATGTATTTGTATGTGTGTATATGGATATATATATATATATGTACGTATCGATGTGTATGTGTGGTTGTATGTTGGTATGTACATATGCTTGTATGCATATGTATGTATGTTTATTGGTATGTGAGCATGTATGGGTATATACATTAGGGAAATACATTAGGATATTAAAGAACCTGTATTGGCAGCAAACCGCTTGCGTATGGATAGGAAATGAATTAAGCCGGTATGCAAAAATAGAAAGGGGCGTAAGACAAGGATGTGTTTTCTCACCGGATCTATTCAACTTATACAGCAAAACAATTCTGAGAGAAATAAAATCCTCGCCATAATCTCTATAATATAAGATACGCAAATAATATCGCCCGGTTCACACTTCACCCACGCCTATTGTACAGGTGTAGAGGCTCATCCCTTGTTCCCTGTTTAGGATGTGGTTTCTGGCTTTCTCTTTTCCAATCTTTTCACATTTCTTTTTCTTTTTTTTCTTTTTCTTTTTTTTTTTCAATTGGAGTAGATAGACTAAAGTATCGCCCGGTTCACACTCCACCCACGTCTATTATACAGGTGTAGAAGCTCATCCCTTGTTCCCTGTTCAGGATGTTGTTTCCAGCTTTCTCTTTTTTAAATAATTTCACTCTCACGTAGCCCCCTGCACATCAGTGGCGTTACTGCCTTGCTCGGGGTGATATGATTAAAAAAAATAATACAATGCTGATAGATGAAACAGAAAGGAAAAATCAAGACATTCTACAGAAGGTAGCAAAGGAAAGCGAGAAAAAAGGACTGAGCATGAATTTCAAGAAAACTGACTGTATGGTCTTCAGCAAAAAGAGGACCCTAAAATGCCAACTATAGGTCAGCGAAACTAAAATGGAACAAGTAAAGTACCTTAAATACCTGGGAAAAGTTCAGAGTCTGGAAAGTGCGACATTTAGATCCAAAGACATATTAGCATGGCCAAGGACGCATTTCAAAGGCTAACCAGAGTACTGAGAGACATGGAAATCTCATTGGAAACAAAGAAGAGAATGGTGGACTGCTATGTGATATCAGTATGGTACGGAATGTTGGACGATATCTTCAACGATGAAGGAGAGGCTCGAGGTAGCAAAAATGTGGTTCTACAGAAGAATGCTGAAATTACCAATATTCGCTGTATCACAGTTCATCAGTACACTTAAGCAATATCAAGATGTTGAAGAGGATGCGAACGAGAAGATAACACATACTTAACTTTAGGAAAAGACAGATGAGGTTCCTGAGACAGGTAATTAGAAAGGAGGGACTAGAGAATTCAATACTCACAGGAGGGATAGAAGGAAAGAGAGACAGGGAAAAGCAGCGCGAGACCTATTTTATAGATTAGAGCAAATGGATGTCGGAGTGGGGTTTCGAGAGATACCAAGACGAAAGATAGGACAAGAGACAACGAAAAGTGGAAGCCCATGATCACCTACGTCCTGAAGGAACATCGCAAATGAAGAAAACAAACATGTGTTTACGTATGTGTGTGTATTTACATTGTATATTTGTTTTTTATTTTAATACATTTATTTTTCTCTTTTTATTTGTATATATATATATATATATATATATATATATAAAACTGGCACCTTTATGAGCGTGACAAGATATATATATATATATATATATATATATATATATATCTTGTCACGCTCATGGAAAGAGAGAGACAATAGCGAGACAGCGTCGGCTGAGCTCATTCTCGTTACTACCAGTTATAAAAGTAATATATATATATATATATATATATATATATATATATATATATATATATATCCAAGTGAATCAGGAACGAAGAAAATATTAACAATATTCAAAACATTAATTTAAAACAGTGCTCAATATAGAAATAGAGCTATCAATATTTATTATAAATTATAGTTTAGAACATGTGCAAATTACAATCTATTACAAACTGTACATTTTGTTTCAACATTAAAAGGACAATGTCTGATCAGGTAGTAAACGCTATTTTTTAAGAGCGATGGAAAATTCACTTTCTTGTACTGGTAAATTTTTGTGTGCCAGGTAAAGGGAGTAGAGAAAAATAAGAAATCAGCATTGGAGATTGGAAAAAATACATTGAACAAAAAGATCAAAACGAGAGAGAAAGAGAAAGAGTAAAAGGCACATGGTGAAAAGGTTCAGAGAAAGGCGCCAGGTTTAGCAGTAGAAAATCCATCTACCTTTAAAAAATAGCGTTTATTACCTGATGACACATTGTCCTTTCAATGTCGAAACAAAATGTACACTTTGTAATAGATTGTAATTTCTACATGTTCTAAACTATATATATAGTTTAGAACATGTACAAATTATAATATATATATATATATATATATAGTCATCCGCAGACAGATCTGTTTCGCTGTATCACAGCTCATCAGTACTGTTAGAGTCAAATTGCTTTTAACACAGGATTGAAACCCGAGCGAATTGGCGTCAGTCGGCGATTCTACCTCTGGGCTATAGTCGCTCGGTAGAAGAAGGCAAACTTTTTAGCGTGTATATTATTATTATACACACCCAATAACCAGAGTGCTCTAATTCATTACTGAATGATCGATGCGTACATGCCAGAGTAGCTACTGTTTTGCAAAGTCTACCATTCTTCCAGAGTACTCAATCAGGGTTTGTGAGCGTAAATAGTCATCAGCAGACAGATCTGTTTCGCTGTATCACAGTTCATCAGTACAGATTGACTCCGATTGCTTTAACATAGGATTGAAACCTGAGCGAATTGGCGTCAATCGATATATATATATATATATATATATATATATATATATATATATATATATAATCATCTGCAGACAAGCCGGTTTCGCTGTATCACAGCTCTTCATTGCAGCTAGATTATCCGTTTAGGTTCAAGCCGGGATCGAAATCTTAATAATTTGTCATTAAACGAACATCTTACCACTGACCTATTTGCGTAACGTCCGATATCAGCTGCTTTCACAGCATGTTATTCACAGGATGTAAACTAATTCTGATGACTGAAGGGGTTCAATTTATCTTCTCTATTATAATAAAGACCGTTATATATATATATATATATATATATATATATATACCTCCTATCACGCTCGTGGTGGGGTTGGGATTATTTTCTTATGTCATCAATATATATGTTGCCGTCATTTTAGACGGCGTATCGATATGAATATTTGGGGTCGTTTTTGATAGCTCGGGCTTACTCGTTGATCTAGAATGATATGCCTCGAATCTCATGGATCGAGCATGTGAGCAATGATGAGGTCTTGGAAATGATGAAAAAAAAAGGAAATTAATATTGAGCATCAGGAAGAGACAGCTGAAGTTCTTGGGACATGCAATGAGGAAGGAGGGCCTGGAGAACCTGATACTAACAGGCCAGATAGAGGGAAAAAGAGACGGGGGAAAACAACGGATAACATATTTGATGGACCTAATCAGGTGGATGACGGAACGACGATTGCACGGTGTAACAGGAGAAGCGTGCTCAGAGCCACCAGGGATAGGGAAGCGTGGAAAGCCATGATCGCCTACGCCCTGAAGGGACAGGGCACATAGAAGAAGAAGAAGAATTACCCATGTCAGAAATTCAAACTTGAACACTGAGCCACCTATGAAATAGTTTTGTTGATATCACTGAAATTGAACACCTTATTATGTTGCTATATATCCTGTTCACAAACGACAAAACTATACCAGTTGGTACTGATTGTGGAGTATTTCTCCTGTGAGCATATGGTATCAGCATGAATGAACCGGACAATATACGGTCCATTAGTGGTTACTAGCCCTACCTTACAAGATGACTTGACAATGTAAAGCTGATCAACTCACCATGGTAACAAGCAACCGTGATTTCTTGAGGCGACTGACGAACTGACCAATGAACACGTTGAAGAGATCCTGGACGCATAATTTATGGCTAATTTGAACTCTCTGTCCCCATTGTCATTAAACGTACTTCGTATTAAAATAATTAGCCGAACGATCAGTCATTACATGAGACAATGGCTAGCCGGTAACGTTAGCTTCTGATGAAGTGTCAAGTTTCGTGGCTTCGATGTGAGGAATTGTTTCCGAGATGGTTATCAAGTGGGATCGACTGGACATGTAAAGCTCGCCAAGAGAAAAGAATAAAGCTAGAGGAGGAGGAGAGAGGCAAAAAGATAAAGACAGGTTAGGTTGGACAAAAGCAATAAAGGTGGAGACGGAGTAGAGAGGAAAGAGCAGGTAGCGATGATGTGGTAATTACTTTTAAATCTTCAAGTTAGTCGAAAGGTTTCATTTTTTTTATATATATTTCTTATTCTGCTCTACCGTTATTTTTTGTGTGTGTTTGACCTTTCTGGTTACATACACACTCTTTCCCTTCATTCGTCTATCTCTTTCTCTATCTCTTTGTTCACACTCCACCCACGTCTATTGAACAGGTTAAGAGGCTCATCCCTTGTTCCCTGTTTAGGATGTGGTTTCCGGCTTTCTCTTTTCCAATCTTTTCACTGTTACGTAGCCCTCTGCACATCAGTGGCGTTACCGCCTTGCTTGGGGTGATACGATTTAAAAAAATCTCTTTCTCTATCTCTTTCTCTATCTCTTTCTCTATCTCTTTCTCTCTACCTTTCACTTTTACCTTTAGTCTTTCTAACGCACACATAAAAACTCAGACACTAACACAAAAACTTACGTTTATACTTAAATGCTTTTGCGTATTCATGAATTTACATCAAGTCAATACTGTACAGTGACTGACAGTTTCCAACATCAAAAAATCAACAACAATATTTACATTATTCAGACGATGTCCTCATCTTTGTTGCCATTTGTACGACGTTTCGACCGTTGTACGCTCTGGCCTTCTTCAGAAAATGATTTACAAAGACAAAGAAAATTAAATTAAATTGAAACACACATGCACATACATATACACACGTTATAAGCGATAAGAGAGAGAAAGGTGAAAGAGGGAGAACAGAGAGTGAGATAAAGAGTAGAGAGAAATTTTGAACCGAAATCTTTATTCCGATCACTGGTGTATATGAACTCTATTCCTTGCGGGAAGCCTCGATTCGAAGTCCGGAGGGTACAACGACCGAAACGTCGTTTCCCCTCCCTGGAATATGCCCTCGATAACGACGTAGCAGATAAATAAGGCCTGTTCAAATCTGGAATCCTAAATATTGCTTCTCCAGTAACACATAAGAATCTCCTGAATTCCAGTTCCTGTAAATTATTAGTATTATATTAATAAATAATTATTTTAAATGTATATGCGTGGGATATTTTGAGTTTAATACTCTATGTGTATGTATATATAAAAATGCTTGTCTTTTTAGGTGTATGTTAGACTATAACGTTTGTTAATATATATGTATATGCGTATGTGCGTGAGGATTAATACACGTGTAATGTATATCAAACAAATGGACAATTTTTAAATATGTGAGGAATATTTTGGACTGTAACGTGTGTAATGGTGCGTATGTGTGCTTATATAGAAAAGGCTATCTGATTCTGATCCACATATTCAACTCACACACACGCACACACACACACACACACACACACGCACACACACACAAACCTATAGAAATAAAAAATGAAAAACGACATGAAAAACCTAAAACACACACAGACACATGAAATTCGAATGAAAAAAACCCCAAAAAAACCCAAAACACACACACACACACACACACACACACACACACACACACACACACACACACACACACACACCAAATTCTAATAGGTGTTACAAAGCAATAAGACTGGGGTAATCGTTTCTCCCGCCCATTAACATGGATCAGGCTTCTCTCCCTGAAAGCGAAACACTGCATCTCCTCGGATTAACTCTCACATCAGACCTCAAGTGGAATAACTATATAGAATCCATAGCTAAATCCGCTGCTAAAAAAAAGTCGGTTCTCTGTGTAGGGCTAGGAAGTTTTTCCCGTCCGAAACAATCCTGCACAAATACAAGTCTACCATCCTCTCGTGCATTGAATATTGCTGCCATATCTGGTCGGGTGTTCCTGCTATCCAATTAGGTGTCCTCGACCGAATCCAACAAAGAATCTGTAATGTGATCGATCCCGACTTGGCAGCTAGGATACAGTCGCTTTCTCACCGACGCAGTGTGGCTTCCCTGTGTCTCTTCTAAAAATACTTTCACGGCTTCTGCTCCAATGAACTTAACTCACTGGTAGCCCCTATATATGAATTTCCTCGAGCTACAAGATTAGCAACTAGGTCCCACACTTTTACTGTGAAATCAATAAATTGTAAACGCAAAATCTAGTCCACAGCTTCTTCTCTCGCACTTCCCGCCTGTGGAATTCTCTTCCGCATACTTGCTTTCCCGACAGTTACAATCTCCAAGAATTAAAATGTAAAGACAATAGTTATCTCTTGTTTCACTAACTTACATCCTCTCTCTCATGCTTTTCTACATCCACCCCACTCTCATCAGTACTCTCTTCCCTCTCCTACTCTCTTCCTGATACCTCTGGCAACCTCTCACTCCTCCTAACATTCCTCCTATGTAACCCACTACACAACAGTGGTAGTAAAATGCCTTGCTTGGGGCGACACGATTATAAAAAAAAATGTCCTACTATTTAAATCATAATTGAGGGAGGAGATAGATTTCTACCTTCCGCACGGATAATTGCACGTGAGTGAATGTAATGAACCCGAATGGAATTTGGACTCCGCTCTCCATGCATAAAGCAGGTGGGGACGACGACATGGTAAAATAATTCGAGATCGAGAGAAAGGCTGATGATAGAGAGACGCATAATTTTAAACTAGTTGCAATCAAAAATGAAAGTAATTCAAACGAAATGGCATAGAAAGTGCACTGATTTCTGAGTCTTTCAAAATATATTTGCGTCCTGCTTCTGACAACGTATAACATTTCTTAACATTATATCTGTTCTTATGAGACAGGATAGTCGGAAACTGATTATAGTCGGGTCAGTTGGGCATCTAGACGAGGAGTTTGAAACACGCTCCCAGCGAACTATATTACTGCAGCTTGCGGGGAAACAAAATTAAGTTTAATAAATATGCACCTTGCTTGCTTTTGCAATAGCGTGATCTATATATAAAATAGGCCAACGGATATTTAATCAATTTTAAGATCTGTGGGACCTGTTCTAGTTCCTATCCACGGATGCGAAGAAAAGTAGATTCCAATGATGAATAAAGTGTGTGCTTCAGGCATTAACTGACGGGGGACACATTTTATCTCATGTTTTAATGCCCCTTTTTAAACACAAGCTGGTGAAATACGTACGAAATAGTGCTTTGCCAATCCTCTATCTCTGTATCTCTTTCCTCTACCTCTCAACCTCTGTCTCTTTTTTTCCCTCTCGCTTTCTCGTTTCTCTGTTTAACTTTCACAATTACTGTAGGAAAATGTTATGTGGGTCTGTAGAACTCTGGTTTAAAACACAGACCTATGAACCTCATTATTGAAAAACATGAAACAGCGGCCGCAGCTTCATGACTGGAAAGTCGTTGTTTCCCGTATAAGTAAAATTCCTGATGCTTCACCCTCAGTACGTAATGGACCTTTTTAGGCTTTTCATTTTGAAACCTCTGATCAAGACAAGAAATTTAAAAGTTAAAACTAAAGTCGTCTCCCTGAATTTCTAGCATTTATTTTCTCGATGTAGAATTATAACTGGTTTGTTGTATTTCGTTCTCTTCTCTTGCATAGAGCTGATGATTTAGTTCCCGAAACCGATTTTTGCAAGGTTTCGAGCTATTGAGAGTCAGCGGAACTGAAAATGCAAGGATGATTCCTAGCCTTTGTTCTAACGCAAAGAAAGATGAATGATTACAAGAATGATACAAGACATTTTATCAAAAGAAAATGTGAATATTGAAATTATAGCGAGGGAAAATAGAGTTGAAGAAATGTCCCCAGAAGGTGGGAAATATATTGAAGGAAATTAGAAAAAAGGTAGAAAGGAGAGGAATTAAGGATTCAGAAAAATATGAGGAGAAGGAAGAGGGAATAAAGACTGTGAGTGGTTAGCGTCAAAAAAGTTGGAAAGAAATGAACGAAAGGAGGAGACAAGGAAGGAAGAAAAGAAGGAAAGAAGAAAGAAAGGAAGGAAGAAAAGGTGAAGGAAAATAAGGAAGGAAAAATTGGAAAAGAACAGAAAAGGAAGGAAAAAAGGAGGAAAGAAAGAAGGAAGGAAAGAAGAAAGAAAGGAAGGAAGAAAAGAAGTAGAAAAAGAAAAGAAGGAAGAAAGGATATGAACAGGAAAGGAAGAGAATGAGTGGGAAAGGAAGGAAGAAAGGAAGGAACGGGGAAGAGAGGAAGAAAGAAGAAAGAAAGAAAAGGAAGAAAGAAGAAAAAAGAAAAGGAAGAAATGAAAAGAGGAGACAAGTAAGGAAGAAAGGAAAGAAAGGGAGAAGAAAGGAAGGAGGAACGAAAGGGAGAGGAAAAAAAGGAAGAAAAAGAGGAAAAACTAAGGAAAGGAATAAGGAAGAAAGAAGGAAGGAAAGGAGTAAGAAAGGAAGGAATTAAAGCAAGTAGAAAGGAAGGAAGGAAGGAAAAGAGAAAGAAAGAAAAAGAAGAAAAGAAGGAAAGGCATAAATATAAAAAAAGAGAATTCATTTGCAATATGGAGGAAAGAAGTCAGTCAGTTAAGTGCCATACGTGAAACACGTTTGGGCGATCATGTCTCGAAAGAGACATGACTGACTGGGCAGAAGATTGCCATTGCTTTCTGCGGTAGACTGGTTGCCTGCCAAGGCTATAGAATCCAATCTGTTCTGTTATTTAACCCATAACTGGAAGGAAGAGACCGATTAATACCTTTCCCAAGGGTACTTGCGCGAAAGTAAATGCAATGAATTCAACTGGAATTCGAACTCGGCTCCCCGGTTTCTCGTTCCAAGCCGATATCTCCTGGACCACCACGAAATGAGCCAAAAAATCATGCTAAAAAAACCCCCAAAAACTCATATTATACAAATCGGCAAACAAAACCGCCAATAAATAAAAAGGAAAGAATGGGTAAGATGGTGACAAACTTGAACTGGAAAAGGGATTTTAGAAGAAACTTCTAGAAAATAAAAAAGCAAATGAATAAAAACGGAATTAGAAAGAAAGAAAGAAAAAAAGAAAGAAAGAAAGAAAGAAAGAAAGAAAATGAACGCCCGGAAATGAAGAAGAGAGAAAGAACGTAGAAAGTCGATAGAAACGGTTAAAACGACAGAGGAAGAAAAAATTAGAAGACAACTTTAAGAAAAAAAAAATATATATAGCAAGTAGCTATTTTAGAAAATTGATTGATTTATTTGTATTTTACGGCTTATCAACCTTTTGCGAGTTATTAAAACCAAAAAAATTAATTCAGTTTGTTAGAATTGTTTAAAGATAATAATGATTTACTGATACAAGTCTTTTTGTGTGTTCTTTTTGTTCTCGTTCTTCTTTTATATATCGTGTCCCTTTAATAATGTTAACGGTCATAGCTCTCCACAATTTCCTGTTTTTTTCTGGCTGTTAATAAATGTCTTTTGTTATTATTCCTAAACATTTTTCCGCCATCCATTTACTCGAGATAGGTAGGCATTTTAAACATTGTTTTCAGTGTCCCTCTTGCCTTTATTCTGTCAAGTGAATATAAAAATTTCTTGTTTCCGCACTATGTGTCCTAGAGATTTCAGTTATCTTTTTTATTCTAAGTGTAAGTGTCATTTTATACCCATTGGCACTAAAATTTCGTCGTGTTTCTGTTAATTTCATTCTCAGCATCTTCCTGTAGAACCATATTTCTGTTGCTCCGATTATCTTCCTCTCTGATGACATTGTTTAGAGTTCGCTGTCATATTAGAGGATTTATATTACGTAACAGTTAAGAAGAATTTCCGTTGTTTTTAACAAAATGTTTCTTAATTCTTTGCTGTTACTTTTGCTAACAAATATGAAATCCGTTTTCTTACGTTTGACATTTAGTCTTTTCTTCTCACCTTTCTTCACATCCTTCTGCAAGGGTTCCCGTAGCTTCTTTACTGCGTCTTCTATAAACACTGTTGCATCTGCATATCTGTGTCCGCCTTTAATAAATCCTGGCAGGACTTAATGTAGTCTATTAGCCTCACCTCGCTGTATGGTCATCAGCAAAAGATACAACCCAAAATGCCAAATACAGGTGGGGGATAACAGAATCAAACAAGTCCAAGAATTTAAGTACCTAGGAAGTGTTCTAACAGGAGATGGAAAGTGCGACACGGAGATCCGAAGGCGAATTGGCATGGCAAAGGACGCGTTCCAGAAGATGAGCAAAATACTAACACACAGGAAGATCTCAATAGAAACGAAGAAAAGAGTGCTAGACTGCTACGTGATGTCAGTTCTTCAATACGGCTGTGAATGCTGGAAAATATCATCGAAAATGAGGACAAAACTGGAAGCGGCCGAAATGTGGTTCTACAGAAGGATGCTACGGATATCGTGGACTGAGCATACAAGCAACGACGAAGTGTTAGAAAGAATGGCAACAAAAAGGAAATTGATGCTGAGCATCAGGAAGAGACAACTGAAGTTCCTGGGACATGCAATGAGGAAGGAGAGCCTGGAGAACCTGATACTGACTGGACAGATAGAAGGAAGGAGAGACAGAGGAAGGCAGCGGATAACATATTTGCAGGGTCTGATCAGGTGGATGACGGAACGGGGGTTGCCAGGAGCAACAGGAGCAAACATACTAAGAACCACAAGGAATAGGGAGACGTGGAGATCCATGATCGCCTACGTCCTGAAGGGACAGGGCACATGGAAGAAGAAGAAGAAGAGTCCGCTGACAAGAGACATACATGTCTTGCACCACTTTTTATTTTCTATTATATTTACTGAATTTATTAGTATGTAAGCGGTTTGTTGTCAGTATACGTTCTGGATTATTGCTATATTGTTCCCAAATATTTCAAGCATATTAATAGTTTTATTAGTTCTTCGGCTTTCAGTGTCATATTTTTATTCTTTGTTAGAACACTTCCCAGGTATCTAAATTTAGTGTTTTTTTAATTTTTTTTATTAGTATTAATCCGTCTCTTCCCTCAAGTTATGGGTTAAATAATAAGACAGATTGGGTTCTATAGCCTTGGCTGGAAGCCAGTCTACCGCAGAAAGCAATGGCAACCTACTGCGGGATAATTATCTGCCCAGTCAGTCATGTTTCTTTCAAGACATGATCGCCCAAAGCGTGTATTGCACTTAACTGACTGACTGAATATCAAATATACTAGTAGTGATTACTGCAGAAATTCCAGTTTCCATTTTTAACAACCGTTCCAATATGAAATGGCTTTCTGTACCACGAAAATATAACTGTAGACCACATTATCCCTTTTTCTGTATTTCCACATTATTTTTTTTTTCTGCATCCCGGGTAATTTTTGTTTTTTAATCATTTCACCCCGAGCAGGGCGGAAACGCCACTGATGTGCAGGGGGCTACATAAATGTAAAAAGATTAATTAGAAAAGAGTGAGGAGTACAAACTAGTTAGAAAGGAACAATAGAAAGCTGAGAAAGCAGGTGCGATGACAGATACATAGGTGGAGAGAAAGGGAAGGTTATACGGGGGTCGGGAGAGAGCTAGAGTCCAGTGGTTAGTAGATGAGTATTGACTTTGCATTTAAATTTCTGGAGGTTGTAGCCGTCAGGAAAGCAAGAATACGGGAGCGAGTTCCACAGGCGGAAAGTGAAATGGAATATTTTCGTCTCACCTTCCTTCACAATATTCTGTAAAGAATTTTCATATTTTCCTCCCTGTGTCTTCTATCAACACTTTTGCGTCTGCATACTTTATGTTTTTATGATTGTCTTCGCCTTTAATAAGTCCTGGTAGGACTTAGTGTAGTCTGGTAACCTCACCTCACTGTATAGGTTGAACGAGACGGTGGGAAGAGACATAGATGTCTTACACCACTTTCTATTTTTATATTGTATTTAATGAATTTATGAGTGTGTAGGCGGTTTGCTACCAGTATATATTCTGGTTTATTCTAATATCCTTCCCAAATATTTCATGGTTACCTAGCAGTTCCAAAATTTCTTTGAGGTGTAATTTATTAAACGACTTTTCATTATCTATAAGACATAAGTCTCGAGGAAGGAGAGAGAGAACAGGTAAATCTATACATTTTCCGAGGATATTTGTGCGCATTTGGAACTCGACTCTCAGTTTTACAATTCCAAGCCGCACCACCCGCGCATCCAAAATTACAGTAACTGATATTCCCAAGCGGTCATCTATTTGGCCAGACTCGACGTTGCTTAACCTCAGTGATTGTACGAGAACCGGTATTTCAACGTGGTATGGCTGTAAGCTTCTACTTCTAAAAAGAAAATTGGTTTGTGAATATTGTATTAACATTTTCTTGGAGATAATAACAATCATTCAGAGATTCAAGTCTTACTATTTTAACCCATAGATGGGGAGTAAAGAGGTTGATTCATACTTTTACTCAATGTATTTGCGAGTAGATAAATGGATCCGACTTTAATTTGAACTCGGTTTTCTGACTTCACATTCCTATTACACCGCTCACACTTCCAAGCTTACAACACCTGGTACACCCATCTAGGTACTGAACAGGTTCGACGTTGGTTAATTTCGGTGATCGGACGGGAGTCGGTGTTTCAACGTGATATGGCCAAAAGCGGAAAGGATTGTAAATAAGGAAGAACTGCCAGAGACCATGTATAAGGTATCGATTAAAAAGTCTGAAGTCCTTTCCAAAGACGAAATGCTTAACCAATAAGTTTACCTACAAAACGACAACTTCTAATTGTTGGCATAGTGTATGTAGCGAGGGTGGGGATGAAATATTTGTTTTTATGATTAGAAATAAAGGCAGGTGTTTTCGTTGTATGCTTAATTTTCTTGTTTATTTCATTTGCCTGGGGATAAAAGCACGATTTTAAAACAGTTGGGAATAGTATTAGGAGCGCCCCCTACATTGTCATGTAATGATATATAGTTTATCGGCATAATAAAGAACTTTTTTGCTTCCGGCTAACTGAAGGCTTTGTCATTGTTTCAAAATAAATGAAGATAAAACTGTGTTCATTTCAAAATATGAGCTAATGCCGAAGAACAAAGCATTCTCAAAATCTACGGGTAAATATCTACGTATATCAATGGGTTTATACGAAGAGAGAAACAGGCTAAACGTACAGAGAGAGAGAGAGAGAGAGAGGGTTTAAGTGAAAGGCTTACAAAGACAGAGAGAGGGAGAAAGAGGAAACGTGTATGTGTCAGACAAAGAAAGGGGAAGAGAGTGTGAGGGTGGTATGTATGTGACGGAAGTGTGAAATATGAGCACACATTCAGAAAGAGAGAGAAAGAGAAAAGGGAGAGACAATGTGAAAAGGGAGAGAGAGAGGGTGAAAAAAGAAAGCGTGTTAGAGACAGATAGAAAATGTGTATTTAAGAGAGAGAGAGGGGGGTGTTTGCGTGAAAGGCCTACAAAGAAAGAGAGAATGAGGCAATGTGTATGTTTCTGACAGAGATTGGCGAGAGAGTGTGAAAGAAGTGTGTGTGAGGGAAGTGTTAAATGGACAGACATTCAGAAAAAGAGAGAATGAGTATAGAAATGGAGAGAGAGAGAGAGTGAAGAGAGAGAGAGGATGTGAAAAAAGAGAAAAAGTGTGAAAGACAGAGCGAGAGAGAGAGAGAGAGGGAGAGAGAGGGGGGGTGAGTGTATTTTACTTGAAATACCTGCGAAGAAAGAGAGAAGAATAAGAAAGTGGGTAGAGAGGGAGTGAACAGGCTCATCAATGAAATGACAATGAGAAAGAAATTATAGCAAAGGAAGAATGTTGGAAGAGAAAAAGAGGGCAAAAAGAGAGAAAGCGAGAGAGAGAGAGAGGGTGTTTACTCAAACGTATACAATGAAAGAGAAGAAACGAGGGAGAGAGAGAGAGAGGGAAAAGATATTTATGTAAGAGAAGAGAAAAATAAGCATACAGATGCAATAAAAATTAGAAGAGAGAGAGAGAAAGAGTGAGAGTGAGTTGGAATGAGAAAAATTGCTTGAATGAGACAGAGGAACATTAAAATTTGAGGGGGAACGAGAGAAAGGAAGAGACAAAGGAGAGAGAGCATTTGAGAAGAAAGGAAAAAGATCGTCTATAGCAGAAAGAAAAAAGAAAACTGCGTTTTAAGAGAGAGAACGAGAGAACATATAAGTGGGTATACTAGGTGAATATTTTATTGTATTTTAGATCTGTGAACTTTCACCAATCTATCTATCTATCTATCTATCTATCTATCTATCTATCTATCTATCTATCTATCTCTTACAATCTCTATCTATCTATCTATCTATCTATCTATCTATCTATCTATCTATCTATCTATCTATCTATCTATCTATCTTAAGCTGTTCTATTTATATCAGGCTGTTCATCTATCTATCTATCTATCTATCTATCTATCTATCTATCTATCTAAAGCTGTTCATATTTATATCAGGCTGTTCATATCTATCTATCTATCTATCTATCTATCTATCTATCTATCTATCTATCTATCTATCTAATCTATCTATCTATCTATCTATCTATCTATCTATCTATCTATCTATCTATCTTAAGCTGTTCATATTTATATCAGGCTGTTCATATCTATCTATCTATCTATCTATCTATCTATCTATCTATCTATCTCTCTATCTATCTATTCTCTACAATCTATCTATCTATCTATCTATCTATCTATCTATCTATCTATCTACCTATCTTAAGCTGTTCATATTTATATCAGGCTGTTCATATCTATCTATCTATCTATCTATCTATCTATCTATCTATCCCTTACAATCTATCTATCTATCTATCTATCTATCTATCTATCTATCTATCTATCTATCTATCTATCATCTATCTATCTTAAGCTGTTCATATTTATATCAGGCTGTTCATATCTATCTATCTATCTATCTATCCCTTACAATCTATCTATCTATCTATCTTTATCTATCTTAAGGCTGTTCATATTTATATCTATCTATCTATCTATCTATCTATCTATCTATCTATCTATCTATCTATCTATCTATCTCTTACAATCTATCTATCTATCTATCTATCTATCTATCTATCTATCTATCTATCTATCTATCTTAAGCTGTTCATATTTATATCAGGCTGTTCATATCTATCTATCTATCTATCTATCTATCTATCTATCTATCTATCTATCTATCAATCTCTTACAATCTATCTATCTATCTATCTATCTATCTATCTATCTATCTATCTATCTTAAGCTGTTCATATTTATATCAGGCTGTTCATATCTATCTATCTATCTATCTATCTGTCTATCTATCTATCTATCTATCTATCTATCTATCTATCTATCTATCTTATCAAGCTGTTCATATTTATATCATGCTGTTCATATCTATCTATCTATCTATCTATCTTAAGCTGTTCATATCTATCTCAGACTGTTCATATTTATTTATCTATCTATCTATCTATCTATCTAAAGCTGTTCATATTTATATCAGGCTGTTCATATCTATCTATCTATCTATCTATCTATCTATCTATCTATCTATCCCTTCATCTATCTATCTATCTATCTATCTATCTATCTATCTATCTATCTATCACAATCTATCTATCTATCTATCTATCTATCTATCTATCTATCTTAAGCTGTTCATATTTATATCAGGCTGTTCATCTATCTATCTATCTATCTATCTATCTATCTATCTATCTATCTATCTATCTCTCTATCTATCTCTTACAATCTATCTATCTATCTATCTATCTATCTATCTACCTATCTTAAGCTGTTCATATTTATATCAGGCTGTTCATATCTATCTATCTATCTATCTATCTATCTATCTATCTATCTTAAGCTGTTCATATTTATATCAGGCTGTTCATATCTATCTATCTATCTATCTATCCCTTACAATCTATCTATCTATCTATCTATCTATCTTAAGCTGTTCATATTTATATCAGGCTGTTCATATCTATCTATCTATCTATCTATCTATCTATCTATCTATCTATCTATCTATCTTAAGCTGTTCATATTTATATCAGGCTGTTCATATCTATCTATCTATCTATCTATCTATCTATCTCATAATCTATCTATCTATCTATCTATCTATCTATCTATCTATCTATCTATCTATCTTAAGCTGTTCATATTTATATCATGCTGTTCATATCTATCTATCTATCTATCTATCTATCTATCTATCTATCTATCTATCTTAAGCTGTTCATATTCATTCCAGACTGTTCATATTTATTTATCTATCTATCTATCTATCTATCTATCTATCTATCTATCTAAAGCTGTTCATATTTATATCAGGCTGTTCATATCTATCTATCTATCTATCTATCTATCTATCTATCTATCTATCTAAATATTTTTTTTATCTATCTATCTATCTATCTATCTATCTATCTATCTAAATATTTTTTTATCTATCTATCTATCTATCTATCTATCTATCTTAATATTTTTATCTATCTATCTATCTATCTATCTATCTATCTATCTATCTATCTATCTATCTTAATATTTTTTATCTATCTATCTATCTATCTATCTATCTATCTATCTATCTATCTATCTATCTATCTAAATATTTTTTATCTATCTATCTATCTATCTATCTATCTATCTATCCTCACTCTAACGCTACAGGACGTCTAGACCTTAAGTCATTTTCAACATTTTGACTTCCCCACTTAAATTCAGCTGCCCACTTTTACACTGTTGATAAAGCTGAAGCGTCATCCATTAATGTAGCAACCATGTCAGCGTAAATGTCTTTGCTGAGCACTTGATAGATTCTAGTTGATAACACCGGATGCTAAAGTTTGTCCAATTTCAAGAGAAGACGCCCCTAGTTACTTTTGAAATTTTCTTTGAACATTCAGATATCCCTTCATCTGGGAATAAACAACGTACTCTACCGGCCATAACTATTAAGCCACCCCAGTTTTTTTTAAAGAAATTATGCATTTCACACTATTTTTAGTATTTATTGCCAAATGAAAATAGAATGTTTCTTTTGTTATTATGACTTTCAAAAATTTTACAAGGCAAGGAAGCAAAGGTTTTCTTCATTCTTTCATTGACTAAACTGTAATATAGGTAATTATTACATATTTATAAATTCATTTGATGCACATATTATTTTGCAGTATTAACAAAAGAACCATTCTATTTTCATTTACAATTATTCACTTGGCAATAAATACTAAAAAATAAAATGAAATGCATTATTTTTTAAAACACTGTGTTGGCCTAATAATTATGGCCGGTAGTGTAGTTATTAATAAGAAGAATTGAAATTATTGCATGCAAAATGATACAACTCTAGCACCATTTCTTCAGAGTCAGTCTATGAACTTTTCACTCCACCCTCGTATATACCATATAAGCTATTCCGATTTATAGAAGGCGGAAATTACGAGCATCAGAAAGGGAAAAAGCCGAACACACGAGATACGAATTAGAGATAAAAGCAGGTGCACAACTTCAAAGACTTTTGGAGCGTTTTAACAAAGGATGGAAAATGCAACACCAATATTCGAACAGGAATTGGACTAGCTAAAAAAAGCATTCTGAAAAGCCAATCATGGTGATAAGAAGCGGAAAGGTTTTGTGAGAAACAAAGAAAATAGTGATGGATTGCTATGTGATATCCATCCTCTTATACGTTTGGAACGTTTTAACAGAGGATGGAAAATGCGGCACCAAGATTCGAAAAGGAATTGGATTAGCGAAGAAAGCATCCTAAGAGACAGTCAAGGTGATGAGAACTGGAAAGATTTTGTGAGAAACAAAGAAAATAGTGATGGATTGCTATGTGATATCCATCCTCTTATACGTTTGGAACGTCTTAACAGAGGATGGAAAATGCGGCACCAAGATTCGAAAAGGAATTGGATTAGCGAAGAAAGCATCCTAAGAGACAGTCAAGGTGATGAGTACTGGAAAGATTTTGTGAGAAACAAAGAAAATAGTGATGGATTGCTATGTGATATCTATTCTCTTGTATGACAGTATAAGACAATTTACATAACAATGAGGAAAAACTAGAGTCAACAGAAATATAGTTTCTACAGAAGGATACTGAAAATTCCATGGACGGAGTGGGTAAGCAACAAGGAAGTCTTTAAAAAATTGCAAGAGAAAAAACACGTACACAAAATGAGAAATATCAACTGAAATGCCAAGGTCACATCTTTTCAGCTTGTTTCTCAATGGATAAGAGAGATAGACGATGCCTATCTGTGTATCATAATGTTTAAACCTATTTCAATTTATAGTTCAGAGACAATTTTCTAACTATTTATAAATAGCTCTAGCGAATTTTTTCTGGAACATTTTTGGTTTTTGAGAGCGACAATTCAGAAAAGACAGTTGAAATACTGTGTGCACGTAATGGGAAAGTAGGGCTCGGAAAATTTAACACTCACGGAAAATATTGAGAGTTAGAGAGAACTCTTATATAATCGATATTTATATATCGATTATATGCACAATAATAAGCGAGTCAAAGCTAAGTGACACGAAATCAGTTAGCTGGTATTTCAATAATACATTACAGTAACAATGTTCTCCGAGACGTTTGTTTGCTCAGTCGACTCTACTAGTAAGCCGATTTCAGATCAACGGGCCCAAAATCTGTTAAGTTCGTTTTCCATCTAGGTTTTATTGAAAAGGCACAAAACCGGGGTTGTAAAAGTAGCTACGGGAGTTCAATTTTCCCTCACTGTATAATTCTTACCAACTCGAAATGAAAACAATATTAGTTATCCATTTCGACTGAATCTCCGGCCCTTCATTGCTGAGGGGGAAAAGTTACTCTCTCTTATTACTTTCATGTCCGTACCCAAAGCTCAGGTAGCCGAAGACAGGAAATTTTCACAGTCCAATTTGACCTTGGGGCCAAAGAATTTGTCTAAACAAGACAACAATATTATGTCTATGATTCTTTTATGCAGAGTCAATCAATTCAGTTACTTTTCCCGACAAAATAATTGTATTTTCCAATTTTAGAGAAATCACTTCTTATCTTTAAAATTAATAAAACATTAATTCCAGCCATCTGAAAATAGGGTTCCATGTGAATGTATTCATGTGGAACGGTGAGGTGTATGCATTAGCAAAGGTAGAAAAATCGCCAAGAGCCATTCGAGATAGAACGTTGTGGAAAGCCATGATCATCTACGTCATAAAAAACCCGCTGTATATAGAGGAATAATAATCATATTTATATCTATATTTAGTGTATTGAAAGATAATTATTTAAACATGTATTGTTAAATATAAGACAATGAATGTCTATTATGTTTAATCATGAGCCGTTGTACACATTGTATTTTAGCTTTAATTTCTTGTGAAAATAAAACAAAAATTGTCCAACATTTGGTTATTTTTTATTACGCTAGTCCTTGATCTAAGACTTCGGCTCACATGAGCCATCTTCAGAGTGGTTGTATGGACCTTAATTCAAAGATATATGTTTAAACAATATATATATATATATATTAGTTAAGCGTTATATTTTAGTGGATTCATATTTTTGAGTAGATGACGTTGTTTTTTGTTGTTTATCTATTTCTTTGATAAAAGTGTCAATTAAATGTACTCAGCTCTGAATTTTAGACAATATTGATAAATAAATGTGACATCCGAAGTACTCGAACCTACGACTCTCTTTTTAAGAGAAATCATAGTATGATCTGGTGTGATTGAGATCGATCTAACATGCCGTATTATATAATTGCTATCAATGTTCGATGATAAAAAGAAAACGTATGAATTCAGTTTCATATATTTAGGTTTTCTTAAAAATCTACGTTTCTTTTCATAATCAAAGTTTCATACGTTAAAGATCTAGTAATTCTGAAAATATCTTTTTAATACAAATTGATGAAGGAGGATACCGTATTAGCGGTGCCAATAGAAAAACTGTCCTTTTGATAACCCAAGTTTCATTTGCAATGGTTTTAGTAATGATGAAAATATCTTTTTAATACAAATCGATGAGAGAGTATACCGTATTAGCGGTGCCAAGAGAAAAACTGTTTTTTTGATAATCCCAGTTTCATTTGCTAAGGTTTCAGCAATTATAAAAATATCTTTTTAATACAAATTGATGAAGGAGTATACCGTATTAGCGGTGCCAAGAGAAAAACTGTACTTTTGATAAACCAATTTTCATTTGCAATGGTTTTAGTAATGAGGAAAATATCTTTTTAATACAAATTGATGAAGGAGTATACTGTATTAGCGGTGCCAATAGAAAAACTGTCCTTTTGATAATGCCAGTTTCATTTGCTAAGGTTTTAGCAATTATAAAACTATCTTTTTAATACAAATTGATGAAGGAATATGCCGTATTAGCGGTGCCAATAGTAAAACTGTATTTTTGATAATGCCAGTTTCATTTGCTAAAGTTTTAGCAATTCTGAAAATATCTCTTTAATACAAATTGATGAAGGAGTATACCGTATTAGCGGTGCCAAGAGAAAAAACTGTCCTTTTGATAATGCCAGTTTCATTGGCTAAGTTTTTAGCAATTATAAAAATATCTTTTTAATACAAATTGATGAAGGAGTATACCGTATTAGCGGTGCCAAGAGAAAAACTGTAATTTTGATAAACCAATTTTCATTTGCAATGGTTTTAGTAATGAAGAAAATATCTTTTTAATACAAATTGATGAAGGAGTATACTGTATTAGTGGTGCCAATAGAAAAACTGTCCTTTTGATAATGCCAGTTTCATTGGCTAAGTTTTTAGCAATTATAAAAATATCTTTTTCATACAAATTGATGAAGGAGTATACCGTATTAGCGGTACCAAGAGAAAAAAACTGTCCTTTTGATAATGCCAGTTTCATTCGCTAAGTTTTAGCAATTCTGAAAATATCTTTTTAATCCAAGGTTTATGTAAATATGAAAATATATTTTTAATACGAATTGATGAGGGAGTATACCGTATTAGCGGTGCCAAGAGAAAAACTGTTTTTTATGCCAGTTTCATTTGCTAAGATTTTAGCAATCCTGAAAATATCTTTTAAATACAATTGGAGAAGGAGTATACCGTACTAGTGGTTTTTAGGAGATAAACTGTCCTTTTGGTAATCCAAGTTTCATTTGCTAAGGTTTTAGTAATTCTGAAAATATCTTTTAAATAAAAATTGTTGAGGGAGTATACCGTACTAGCGGTGCCAAGATAAAAACTGTCCCCGTTTTATTTGCTTAGGTTTTAGCAATTATGAAAATAGCTTTTTAAACAATCCAAATTGAAGAAGGAGTACACCGTTAGTGCGATGTAAAGAGAAACCCGTACTTATGAAAAATCAAGTTTCATTTGTTGGGGTTTTAGTAATTATGAAAAGAGTTTCTTAAAACAATACAAACTGCTGATGGAGTATATCGCAATAACGGTGTAAAGAGAAAAACTATCCTTTTGATAATCCAAGTTTTATATATTAAGGTTTTAGCAATTATGAAAATAGGCTTTTTAAACAATACAACTTGACGAGGGAGTATACCGTAATTTCGGTGTAAATATAAACCCGTTCCTTTGCTAGATCGAGTTTCATTCGTTTGAATTTTAGTAATTATGAAAATCGTTCTTTAAAACAATACAAATTGCTGAGGGAGTTTACCGTAATAACGGTTTAAAGAGAAAACCGTCCGTTTGACTAATCCAGTTTTATTTATTTCTATTTTAGTAATTATGAAAATAGCTTTTTTTTAACCCTCTAGGGCCATTCGTATCATATTTGATACAGTATGAAAACAAGCCTTGAAAGAAATATTTTCCTGAAAAATTTTTTAAGAGAAATATTTTATAAATTTCAAATGAAAGCAGCACTGACTGCTCAGTCAATGAATACCAAATGTTTCCTTATAGGGAAATACTGTATCAAATATGATACGAATGGCCCTAGAGGGTTAAACAATACAAACTGACGAGGGAGTATACTTTAATAGCGGTGTCACGTAAAAAACCGGCCTTTTGATAAATTCAGTTTCATTTATTTGTTCTTTATAATTATAAAAATAGTTTTGTAAAACAATAAAAAAAAAAAATACGCAGTAATAGTGCCCTTAAGGGAAAGACCATCTTTTTAACACACCATTGTTTTGTTTTTTACTGATACGTTTGCTAAGAAAAACACAAGGTAGAAATTGTGAAGGACCGTGATCTCGTATGTTCTGAAGAGACGCAGCCCAACGAACTTAAGTCACTGGTGCTTCTGCAACAGGTGTTTACTCGTGCAACTAGATTGGCAACTGGGTCCCACTCATTCACAGTTAGATTAACCAAATGTAGCCGACAATTATACTCCTGCGACTTCTTCTCTCGCACTTCCCGCCTGCAGAACTCGCTTCCATATTATTGCTTTTCTGACGGCTACAACCTCCAGGAATTTAAATGCAATGTCAATGCCCATCTATTAACCACTTGACTCTAGTTCTTTCACCACCCCATATATCCTTTTCTTTCTCTCCATCTTTGCAACTGTCATCACACCTGTATTCCCATCCTTCTCTTGCTCTTTTCTAACTGGTTCGTCTTCCTCTTCACTCTCTTCTACTTAATCTTTTTACTCTTATGTAGCCCCCGGCACATCAGTGGCATTACCGCCTTGCTTGGGGTGATACTATTAGAAAAAGAGAAACATATTTATCTATCCTTTAACTATGTTAGGTATGAGATGAGCATACAAAGATTATTGGCACAACCAAGAATGTATTCCAAAATATATCCTGTTTTGAGATTCTTGTTAGGTTTTGTGATGTGAGTCTGACTCAGAACATTTTTAGACCCCAGTCGTTTATGAAACAGGCATGTATATTCATGGCTAGTTAAGCTAATGGTGTTTACATCTCCGCAGAAGCGCCGTAGGTAGCGTTGAATTGCGTCTAGCTTACAAAGACAAGGAAATATTGTCATCTGCGTTTGTTTTAAATGCCTGCTGTGACAGTGATACCTTTTTGCCAATTAAATGTTCTTTTTTCTTAACTTTTCCTGCCAAAATCACGGGTGTATGCTTGTGAGAAATAATATTTTTCGGTAAACACCATGACCATTTCCGTGACTTCAGTAAAGAAAACAAAAGAACTCACAAACAAATGTGAAATATGTGCACTTCCGTTTTCTCATCATTATGGCAACCAAGACGCTGACATATTCGTCGGGAGTCATTAGTTGGTGTTATTGTTTCCTGTAGCCTGATCGGTTGGTGGGTGGGATATTTTGCCAGAATGAGTTAAAAGCCGTTTCATTTACATTTTCCTGTATGAAAAGTTACCGAAACACCACCAACCCCCACTAAATAAAAAAAAAATGAATAATTCTTGTATTACCCATAATTATAACTGCAATATTGTTATTTCACTTCATTGTATACATAAATTGAAAAAAAAAACATGCTGGCGGCTTGCGGCCACATCACATTGAAAAATAGTCTCTGTACGATCAGTGAAGTTAAAAAACGTTGAGTCTGGTCATTATTTGGATGAGGGACCGTTTAGAAATGCCCAATGCTTTAGGCTTCGATGTGACGGTGGCTTAATGGATGATATCTTGGAATTGTTAACTGAAGAGCCGAATGCCATATACGATTGAATTCATTATATTCACGTACTTATTCTCCCCCCAGATATGAGTTAATTAGTAAGACTTTAGTATCCCCCAAAAGACTTCAAAAATCATTATTATCTGCCAAAACAATTCTTCAAATCTAAAATATTTTCTGGAAGTTAAGCAACGTCGATCCTGGTCAGTATTTTGATGGGTGATCCTTACTTGTGGTTGTAAGTTTGGATTTGCTGCTGGTTTAACGGATAATATCTCGAAATTGTTAATTGGAGAGCCGAGTTCCTATTGCCATTAAATTCGTTATATTCACATACTCGCAAATACCTTTAGGAAAGGCATGAATACACTTCTTTTTCTTCCAATTATGGGTTAATTAGTAAACATGTATCACTAAAAACCGTTACTCAAAAAGCAATTCTTACAATCTAAAAATATTATTTAGCTTTAAATAATCAAAGTTGGGCAATTTCGAGCCTGGTCAGTAGTTGGATGAGTAACCGTTTGCGAATATCCGGTTT
Source organism: Ascarosepion bandense (assembly GCA_037127315.1). NCBI lineage: Eukaryota > Metazoa > Mollusca > Cephalopoda > Sepiida > Sepiidae > Ascarosepion > Ascarosepion bandense. The sequence goes on along the minus strand of JBBBDQ010000460.1, from coordinate 3,125,421 downwards.
GCAAGCTTGGAATACCGGTGGTTTAATGGATAATGTTATGGAATCCATAATCGGAGAATCAAGTTTCTATTGCAAATAGTTTTTTTTTCCATATGCGCAAATATTGAAAAAAAAAACTTGCTTGGGAAACTATCGCCCGGTTCACACTCCACCCACGTCTACTGAACAGGTGAAGAGGCGCATCCCATATTCCCTGTTTATGATGTGGTTTCCGGCTTTCTCTTTTCCATTCTTTTTACCCTTACGTAGCCCCCTGCGCATCAGTGGCGTTATCGCCTTGCTTGGCGTGATATGATTAAAAAAAAAAATATATAAAATTTACATATACTTCAGTCGGGAAGTCAAACGTTTTTCACTGAAATTAAATCTTATTGCCAGTCTGGTATTACGATTAATTTCCCGAACTCGAGGTACCAAAGATGATTGATCATCAACACAATTGCAATGAAAATATTTATAGAAAAGCCACATAGAATCTAGGTTACGATAGTGGAAATGGGACTGAGACCAAGATGCCAGTTCAGGTCCGTTAACATTGCAACTTCTCTGTAATTTGTCAAGAATCTCTACATAAATAGCAGAATCACCAGACCAGATGTCTTAGCAATATCCAGTACATAGAAGAAAGGAAGATTTTTAAAGGTGCAAGTTAGAATTTAAGGAGAAAATGACATAGGGAATAAACTTTCCAAGTAGCAATCTATTTAAAAAACCATTCAATGTAAATGTTCCAATTCCTGCCAGTAAAAAACGTTTGAGATCCCGACTGAAGTATATAAATTATATTTTTTTTAATCATATCACCCCAAGCAAGGCGGTAACGCCACTGATGCGCAGGGAGCTACGTAAGAGTGAAAAGATTGGAAAAGAGAAAGCCGGAAACCACATCCTAAACAGGGAACAAGGGATGAGCCTCTTCATTTGTTCAATAGACGTGGGTGGAGTGTGAAACCGGGTGATAGTTTAGTCTATCTGCTCCAATTAAATAAAAAAAAAATATAAAAAAATAAGTGGAAAGATTGGAAAAGAGAGAGCCGGAAACCACATCCTAAACAGGGAACAAGGGATGAGCCTCTTCACCTGTAAGTTTTGATTGATTAATTGATTCGTTTTCTACGGGTTATCAACCCTTCGCAGATTATTTAAAGCCATAGATTATTTTTTATATTGTAAGAATATATATCTTTTGAGATAAAAATGATTTTTGTCATACAAATAGTAGTATCGTGGAATGAAGAGATACACAGAGAAATGTAGATAAACTACTTTATTACCATTTGGGTACAACCAAGAGGTATATACATTATTTACAGTCTCTCGCAGTAGTAGGTGTTACTTCCCGAAGTCCGTGATAATGACAACTCTGGTGTTAAGCGCACATTGTCTTTTATACATCCGAGCGACCGGATGCCACATGGTACAAGCCACGACATAACACAAGTCTTACTAATTAATCCATACCTGGGGGGAGAGGATTTGGATACATACCTTTCCCAAGGGTATTTGTGCGTAAGTCAATATAACACACACATCTGCAATAGGAACTCGGCACTCTGATTAAGATTTGCATGCGTTTATCTATTACACTAATTGTACAGCAAATCTTACTGCACCAGGTTTTCCAAAGCAGTCATCTATGTTGGTACTGACCAGGCTCGATGTTGCTTAACTTTGGTAATCGTACGGGAAATGATGTTTCAATGGTATGTTTGTTAAATATTGATTATGTTGATAACATGCGTCAATAATCATAAGAGATATAAACTAGTTAAAAGTTAATAATAGTTGATAATGCTTCGTCTGTGAACGCCGGCCAAATTAATGTCGGTCAATTAAAACTACAATTACATTTTCTATTCAGTTAATAGAAAATAATGAAAGAAAAACCATTCAAATATTAATTACGGCTGACAACCCTTCAGCTACCTAACTCTAAAATGAAATATAAACTAGGCAAAGACGAACAAGGTCACGGCTTCACGGAAGTCGATCTGACAACTTTTAAATATTACGATTACTTTTTTTTCTTTTTAATGTATGCTTTTTAAATAAAAGTAGAAGAAAATTCACCTCTGGCAAGAAAATAAAGCCGCTACGACGTAATGTTTTACTGGGTGTTAGAGAATATGAGAAGGAAAGAATAATGCTGTTCAGGCGAGAGGACAATAAAAAAAAATTAAGAAGAAAGTAGATTACGATTGACGTTACACTTAAATGAATGAAGAAGAAAGTTGACTGGGACACTCGAAGCCGGAAGTGAGTTCTACATGTGAGAAGTGCGATAGAAGAAAATGTTACCATAGAACTTACTGTTACATCTAGCTATTTCAACAGTGAAATTACGAGATATTGTTGCCGATTTAGACAGTCAATTAAGTGCCATACGTGATACACGCTTTGGGCGATCGTGTCTCGAAAGACTGAGCAGAAGATTATCCCGAAGTAGGTTGCCATTGCTTTCTGCGGTAGACTGGTTGCCAGCCAAGGTTATAGAACCCAATCTGTTCTAGCATTTAATCCATAACTGGAGGTGGTATTTGTGCATAAATGAATGCAAGGAATTTAACTGGAATTCGAACTCGGCTCTTTGATTTGTCGTTCCTAGCCGATATCTACTGCACCACAATGCACATTCGCCGAACTAGTACTGCGCTTAAATTATCAAAGTCAAGGTAAAATTGTGTAAATTCCTCAGACCATGAAAGTATGAATTAAAAAAGACACAGGGAAGCAACATTACCGCGGTTTGTTTCGTTTGGTTTATTTTGTTTTCGTTGTAGTGCAGCGGATATCGGCTCGAAACGACAAATCGGGGAGCCAAGTTCGAATTCCATGTGAATTCCTTGCATTCACTTACGCACAAATACCCTTGGGAAAGGTATTAATCCCTCTCTTTCCTTCAATTATGGCAGTTTTTTACCATACCCATGACCAAGAAGAGCAGCTTTAAGAGTTTGGATGGTTAAATATTTTTTCATAACTGGGACCCTAACTGGTTCTTCCAACTCGGGTCACAGTGAATCTGGGGACAACAGCAGTTAAGAGGTAGTTCCAGTTTCCCTAAACCTTCCAGTCAGAGGTCTTGCTGTGAGACGTAGTTTATCGTCATACCTAGGACGCGGACGTAGTTTAGCGTCATACCCAGAACGCATCATGGATGGAAGAGGGTTACCTATCTGCAGAGATGCAGTTGGTGTATTGTGAAACCCCAGCAGACATGGCGGACAGTAGTTGGGAAGTGACTGAAGGTGAGATCTCAGATCAGGACTAATAACATTTAAAATTCAGATATGAATCAATCTATGTTTTCGGTATTAAAAAAGCAAAATTAGTTGAAAGTAAAACATATTTAGAAGAAAAAAAAATAATCCAAAAAACGGAAAAACTCGCGCCAAAAATCTTTAGTCGAGTTCGCCACATCAAAGGTTTTTCATCAGCCATTTTAAATAAGAATTTCTTGAGTTAAAGTCTTAAACTGTTCATATCTTTGATTTTCTTTCAATTTGAAATTAACTGTAAAGGAAGCGTTTAATATTTCTCAAATTTATTTATTTTAGCTTTCCAATTACTGCTGTATGTTTCAAGACGGAGCATAAATATTAAGATTAAAAAAAAAATAAGCTAAAATAAACCATTTTATTTTTCATTGCTTAGGAACGCTTTCAGCCGGGAACTAGAAACTATTCCTTTTTCTTTTTTCCTTCTATATAAAATAGTTTCCTGTCATGACTTCGCCTATTCTCTTCTTTTTTTTATTGTCTAGAGTTCTGTCCTGCCATATTCTAAATATCACTCTAATTATTTTTCAATTTAGCAAACACAAAAGTGAGCGTTTCTGATAATTAATTTGGTATTTTTTCAAGGTTTCTCCCCATTAAATACAATAGGCCTAAAGATTAACAAAATAATAAACAAACCAATGCAGGTTAAATGTTTCATTATGTTTCTGGTGTCTGCACCTCGCGGCAGTGTACAGGTATCGAAGAGAATACACGCTGATAGCCTGCAAGTGAAACGCTAACTAAAAGTGTAAGTTGAATATAATGGGGAACTGAAGACGAACAAGGAAGGACAAGAGACTCTACAAACAGACAGGGCCGTCTTCATCTCGTTACAAATAGGGTCAATCATTGAGCGAACAAAGTTTAACCTTTCTCAAGTTTTCAATGTGGCTGATGATTCAGTTCGCGAAACCGTTTTTGCAAGGTTTCGCGCTATTCAAAGTCAACGGAATTGGGGAAATGCGACGATGATGGCTAGCCTTTGTTCTAACGCAAAGAAAGATGAATGGTTGCAAGAATGACACAAGACATTATATCGAAGGGAAGATAGAGAATATTGAAATGAGAGCTCGGGAAAAACAGAGGTGTATCAGAAATGTCTACAGAAGGTGGGAAATATTGAAGAAAATTAGGAAAAGGTAGAAAGAAGAGGAATTCATAGAATAATATACGAAGGAAGAAAGAATGAAAACTGCATGTAATTGGGGTCAAAAAAGAAGGATGTAGAGAAAGAGGAAAGAAAGATAAGGGCTATGAAAGGAATATAAATTTACAATATGGAAAAAGGTTGAAATAGACGAAGTATAAAATAAAGAGAGAGAACAAAGATTAAATGTCATGCAAATTGGCTTACAAAAAAAAAAAAAAAAGAAAGTTAAAAGAGAAAAATGGATAAGTTAATGCAAAATAAAAAAGATTTTAGTCAAACTTTCGATAAACGAAAAGAATAAATAAAACGAGACTGAATAGAAAACTAGAGTGAAAGAGAAAAGAAAAATGAACGCTCGAGAATGAAAAGGAGAGAAATGATGTAAGGATTCAATGTAAATGTAATACCGACAGGTTAAAAAAAAAAAAAGAAGAGAACTTGAAGACGAAAAGGAAATAAAACAGGAAGCTATGTTGGAGAAAATAAAATTCATAATAACGAAGAACGATCAAAAAGAAAAAGAGGAATAAAGAAAGGTATCTATCTATCTATCTATCTATCTATCTATCTATCTATCTATCTATCTATCTATCATCTATCTCAGGTTGCTTATCTATCTATCTATCTATCTATCTATCTATCTCAGGTTGCTTATCTATCTATCTATCTATCTATCTATCTATCTATCTATCTATCTATCTATCCAATCATAGTCACTATCTATCTATCTAACTATCTATCTATCTATCTATCTATCTATCTATCTATCTATCTATCTATCTATCTATCACTATCTTATAAGCTCATATCTATCTATCTATCTATCTATCTATCTATCTATCTATCTATCTATCTATCTATCTATCTATCTATCATCATAGTCACTATCTATCTATCTATCTATCTATCTATCTATCTATCTATCTATCTATCATCATCCAAGTCACTATCTATCTATCTATCTATCTATCTATCTATCTATCTATCTATCTATCTATCTATCTCATCTATCTTTATTCCTCTACCTTTCTTTATTCCTCTTTTCTTTTTGATCGTTCTTCGTCATTCTGAATTTTATTTTCTCCAAAATAGCTTCCTGTTTTATTTCCTTCATTTTCTTTTTCGTCTTCAATTTCTCAAGGAAAGAAAGTTTGAAAGAAAAAAGGAAAGAAAAGAGAAGGAAAAAAAGGCGAATAAGCGGGAAAACAGACGAAAGAAAAGAGAAAAAAAGAAGGAAAGGGTAAATAATGGGGAAAGAAAAGTAAAAATAAAAAAGGAAAGAAAAAGGAAAGAAAAGAGGAAAGAAAGAAGGAAAAAGCGAAAAGAATAGGAAAAGGAAAGTCTAAATAAAAAGAGGAAAAAAGGAGAAAGAAAGGAGAATAGAAAAGAGAAGTAAAAAAAGAAAGGAGGAAAAAGCGAGAAAGAAAAGAGAAAAGAAAGGAGGAAAGAAAGAAGGAAAGAAAAGGAAAAGAAAAATGTACATAAAAAAGAAATGAAGAAAAAGGAGAAGGAAGAGGTATGGTTTTCAGGCAGTTTTCAAAAGAGCCACCGTGTACAATTACCTCATCAGACCAATAACACCAATCTAATTCCAAACAAATCAACCAAGGGGAGATTCATATATATAAGCAGGCGGTATAGATATAGAAAAATCCAAAGGAGTATCCTGTACATAAAGTGGTAGGATAACTCTCTAAGAGAGCTCTAAATATATATGTATACAAATACATATAGAGCAAATATAAGACAAATTAAGGCAAACGCGTTATTTCATGCTAAATCGGAAGTTTGGGCCTATTTCAAGAGGACCATCATCAGCTTATGTCTTTATTGTACAAAATATTCGTGTAAAATCTTTCGAGTTACCCTGAAATAACGTGTCTGCCTTTATATATATATATATATATATATATATATATATATATATATATATATTATCGTTTAGAACATGTACAAATTATTATCCACTACAAAGTGTACATTTTGTTTCGACATTGAAATGACAATGTCTCATCAGGTAGTGTAGAAAAGAGTTATTTTTGTTGTATGCTTTTAATATTTCATTGTCATGTAATTTAATTATTTTTTCTAAATTGTTGGAACAGCTTTTCACTCAAAATTCTAACGGACAATTTACAAGACTTATTTCCTTATCCCTCACCCCACCTACATCTCACACACAACTCGCCAAATATAAGAAAAAGACTTTCCATTCCTTTCCACACTACCTGATGAGATATTGTCATTTCGATGTTGAAACGAAATGTACACTTTGTAGTGGAAAATAATTTGTACATGTTCTAAACTATAATTTATAATTAATATTCACATCTCTATATTGTACATTGAGCACTGTTTTAAATTAATGTTTTGAACGTTGTAAATTTATCTTCGTTCCTTATTAGCTCGGATATATATATATATATATATATATATATATATATATATATATATGATATAAAGCGGAAAAAGTATATTAAATCCAGTGCTAAGATTGCAATTAGGAAAATTGGTTCTCGCCTGACTCTATCTTGCATATTTAGAAGTTTACCATTCGTATTTCTACTGCTATATATTTAGTGATTCTTGATAAAACCCAGAGAAGAATTTGCAATATTATTGGTTCTCGCCGAACATCTCGACTTCACTCACTTTCCCGCCGCTGTAACCTAGCGTTCGTATGCCTTTTCTATAAATACTTTCATGGTAAGTTTTCTGATGAACTTTCTTCTACAAACCTTTCTTAATATTTGGTCTTTTATTGTTCTACGTCTTTGATAGTATATTTTCTCTAACACTCAGTAACTCCTTGCGTCTTAGTGGCTTTATTGCCCTGCTTAGAGTGAAATGATGAGTATATATACTAGCAGTATAGCCCGGCGTTGCTCGGGTGTAATGAAAGCTTTAAAACTAGTCGTGGAGTTCAGACTATTTCGATGTGAAAGACTAAAAAGCAATAGTTGTTTCCAGTTAAAGTGAAACTGTAGACTGAAAGAAAAATGAATGGATGTAAGAAAATTTTTGATTTCCTGGTATCGATATCAAATAAGTTTTTTTCGTCGTAAACTGAATTTTGAAGGCTAAATAAGTCCTCTGAGTAAATGGTATCATGGCTGAGACTAAGAACTACAATTATACCTACTTAGAGCCAAACCTGAAGCAAAAGCTAAAATAAAAGGGATGAAAAAAATACAGACATACAGGCAGATAACAAGACACACACACAAACATCTTGCCTTTTATATATATATATATATTATCGATTTTCTGCAATATTGTAAGAACTGCAACCTTGAAACTTCTGAATATCGTTTCTTATGTCTTTGTCTATAAGTGTATGAAATTTGATTAAAATCGGACCACTCCTTCTATAACCCGATTTTTTCGATTGTCGATTTATCGGGGGTACTTCGACACAAAACCTAGCTAAGAACACTCGCAGACGCTTATAGTACAATTGTGTAAATTTTCAAGAAAATTGGTTCAGCCGTTTCGAAGTCTATAAGTAACAGACACACACATATACAGACAAAGTTCCATTTATAAATAAGTTTAGATGTGTGTGTGTGTTTGTGTGTGTGTGTGTGTGTGTGTGTGTGTGTGTGTTTCTTATAAATATGGCATAAGACAAATATTAGCAGATAATACCAAAATGCAATCCCGCACTCACTGCAAAGAACTATTCAAAATTATAAAAAATAAAAATTATTTGTTTATATTTCTGTGATGAGGCAGTGTAATTATTTACATTATTTGCATTATTCGGGCTGTTATCCTCATCTTCGTTGCCTTATTCACGACATTTCGGCCGGTTGTACGCTCCTACCTTGTTAAGGATCTGTCTATATTTCTGAGACGAGATATTGTAATTATTTACACTATTGTTCATTGTTCGGACTGTTGTTCTCATCTGTGTTGCCATCTTCACCTTTAACATCTGTCTTTATTTCTGAGATGAGGTATTGCAATTATTTACACTATTTTTTATTGTTCGGATTGCTGTGCTCATCTTTGTTGCCATCTTCACCTTCAACATCTGTCTATATTTCTGAGATGAGGTATTGTAATTATTTACACTATTTACATTGTTTGGACTGTTGTCCTCATCATTGTTGTCATATTACATACATTTCGGCCATTGTAAGCTTCGAGCTTTTTCATGTGATTGGAATTTTGAGCTGAACCTTTTATTTCAGTCACTAGGGTAGGTTGTTCTCGTTCCATAAATAGTGCCACTTCCGGATGTCCGGGTTATCGCCACTAGTGTAGCCAGGTATTGAACTTACAACTCCTTGAGTGAAGTCAGTGGACCCAACCAACAGATGAATAATCCTTGAAGACATATGGCTCAGAGGTGAACACGAAACTTTATGTAAGTAGAAAACATTATTTTACAAAACACAACCCCCCAAAATAAACAGCTTTACTTATAGCATCTTTCACCCTAGTATAGCCTAGCTTCTCGTAACCATTTTTATTGTGTAATACAAGAAGCAGAGGCTCTAAAGAATAGAAGCCATTCTTATATAAATTATATTTAATCACAGTAGACGATATCTAGAAGTATGTATAAAATATTTAATATTCGTACAAAATAAGATTAAACTGTATAAATATTTGCTGCATGCGTTTCTGATGCGGTATAACTTTATTTAGCACTACTCATTCGATCGCTATATGTAGGAATCAACACTTCAAAATGACTATCAGTTTCAATGTGATCCTTAGAATTTGATTTCATGATCGGTTGATTCTGCCTCTGAGCTATGGGCGCTATGAATACACCAGCCCAGTTTGTGAAGACAAAAGGAGCACTTCATTCGCCCCTTACGTTTATTGGAGGGTTTGTGAGTTTCCTTTTATCTTTTTTACTACTCTTGTGGAACTTATGTTCGCAAGCTTCTTACATTTTAATTATTTATTTCTTGATTAAAATTTGTTTTTAATCGAGTGCCACCTTCTCTTCTATAACGTCAAATTAATGTGTACTGATAATTATTTAAAAATTTTGCAAACATTCACTTTTTATAATGTGTTGGCCGAAAGGGTCCTTAAGTGTTAGTTATATTATGACGTCTACTCTGTTTAAATCAATTTCTTCTTTCTGTGGGTACAGGTCTCTATATATATATATATGTAGATAGACTTAAGTATCGCCCGGTTGACACTCCACCCACGTCTTTTGAACAGGTGAAGAGGCTCATCCCTTGTTTCCTGTTTAGGATTTGGTTCCCGGCTTTCTCTTATCATTCTACTCTTAAGTAGCCCCATGCCCATCAGTGGCGTCACCGCCTTGCTTGGGGTGATTTGATTAATATATATATATATATATATATATATATATATATATATATATATATTAATGTGGAGAAGTTTGTTGCTTAGCTAAGTAGTGTTACTTCTGTCACGGTGACTTCGAAGTTTTGGGAAGGTAAGTCTTCCCACTTCAGGGCCATTTGCGAAAAAAAAAAGCAAGAAAAACAAAAGAAAACAAAACAAAAAAAAAAACTTCTGTCCGGTCACTAAGATGGCTTTCAAGACATGATCGCCTAAGCGTGTATCGAGTATGACATTAAATTAAATTAATCATTAAAAGTTTTATATTTACATGTGGGTTTTCAGATGATATCTTCTACACTTTTAGCTTTTCAAAAAGTTTTTAAATGTTTATTCGATTACCACGTACAAACGTTTTATCGTTGAATAAATATGGCTTAAAAGATTGTATATAAGAATGAAACAGACAGTCACCGCTGGGTGTTGATCATAATGTTAATTTTATATTTATATATACATACGCTTTATCCTGATACTGAACAATTCAACCAATAATATCTAGCACGCCTAATGATATATTTTTACCAGACTATTTACGCTCTCCCATGCCGATTGAGCACTATGGAGAAATGGTAGACATTAAAAACAATAGCTGCTCATGCATTTACGCATCGTTCATTCAGTAATGATTGTTAAAACTCTCGGCTATTCGAGTGTGTTTACATCGGGTATATAACACGCTAAAATCCGCCTTATTGTCTGCGGATGACTATATTACTCCACCGGGCGCTCATAGTTTAGAGGTAGAATTGCCGACTGATGTTTCAATCCTAGCTAGATGTTGTCGAATATCTAACCGTACTGATGAGCTGTCATACAGCGAAACAGGACTGTCTGTGGATGACAATATATATATATATATATATATATATATATATATATATATGAAAATCTTACGGAAAGTTAGGGAAATGTATAAATCGACATATTTACTTGTTTGAACTTTATTTTTAATGGATACTAGTATCTTACTTTATATATATATATATATATATATATATATATATATATATATAATTAACCACTTTTGGGTACTGGCATTTGTTTACATTGTGTATATAACACGTTAAAATCTGCCTTCATCCACCGTCTTTTGATAGCATAGTGGTAGAATCTCCGACTGATGTCAAATCGGGCGGATTTCTAACCGTACTGTTGACAACGAAACTGAGCTGTCAGTTAATGACTCTCTCTCTCTCTCTCTCTCTCTCTCTCTATATATATATATATATATATATATATATATAGTCATCCGCAGACAGATCTGTTTCGCTGTATCACAGCTCATCAGTACGGTTAGACATCCGATTGCTTTTTACCCAGGATTGAAACCCGACCGAATTGGCGATTCTACCTCTGAGCTATGGGCGCTCGATAGAAGGAGACAGACTTTTAGCGTGTGATATACCATGTATTCATACGCCAATAGCTGAGAGTGTTCTAATTTATTACTGAATGGACAATTCGTAAACTCTACAATTTTCCCAGAGTGCTCAATCCGGGTGTGAGAGCGTAAATAGTCATCGGCATATATATATATATATATATATATAGTCATCCGCAGGCATATATGTTTGTCTTCGTATTTTGGCAGCAATCCCACTTTTATGCAAGTTTCGTTATAAATGACAGACAAGGCGCTGTGGTTAAGTTTTTTTGTTTTGTTTTGTTTTTTTTATATACTTTCCTTGTTTGCTGGCGGGTTATGTAATTTAAAAATTGTGTTTAGAGGGCGTTCATTAATATATGTATAATTGAAGAACGCAGACAAGGACATCATATTTTATTGTCAGGACCCAGTATAAATATTTTTGTCCAAACTTTTTTTTGAGATCCTTGAAACGTATTCTGGCCATTACGAAGACCCCCAAAAATTGATTGTTATTTGTATATTTTTTTATTATTAAAATACCTTTGAAATTCCACATTACAACGTTTTCGGATAACAACGCACAAATCAAAACAAAAAGAAAAATTATCCTCTGAGCTAAATGTATCTATCCACTGTTAGATTAAAAATCCCGGTTCACACACTGAAGAAGACCTTTTTCAATTTTTGGTTCCTTGGGTTTATGATTAAGCACAGCCGACAAGTACGATTGTGTCGGGTTTCAGATTCTATCTATCTATCTATCTATCTATCTATCTATCTATCTATCTATCTATCTATCTATCTATCTATTCTCAGTTTGTTCATATCTATCTATCTATCTATTACTCCCTACCTGGTCTAGTAACTCTCTCTATTTCTCTTTATTTCTTTCTCGTTTTCTCCCCACCTTAAAATACACACACACACACACACACACACACACACACACACACACACACACACACACACACACACACGAGTTATTAAATCTCCTTATATGTATTTCTGTATCTATGCCAGTCAGTTTCTAAATCAGTTCATTGCCATTATCTGTCTTTCTCCCAGTATCTATCTATCTATCTATCTATCTATCTATCTATCTATCTATCTATCTATCTCTGTTTGTTACTCCCTATGTCCTTCCGCCATTTTTGTCTCTTTATCTGTCTATCTCTCTCTATTTGTGTATGTGTGTGATTCTTTATACACCATTATATATATGCGTCATCTTTTAGATCCGTTTATTTTCATTCTCTCTTTCTCTCATGCTCTATCTATCTATCTATCTATCTATCTATCTATCTATCTATCTATCTATCCAATCATAGTCACTATCTATCTATCTATCTATCCAATCATAGTCACTATCTATCTATCTATCTATCTATCTATCTATCTATCTATCTAATCTATATATCTATCTATCTATCTATCTATCTATCTATCTATCTAATCATAGTCACTATCTATCTATCTATCTAATCATAGTCACTATCTATCTATCTATCTAATCATAGTCACTATCTATCTATCTATCTATCTATCTATCTATCTATCTATCTATCTATCATAGTCACTATCTATCATATCTATCTATCTATCTATCTATCTATCTATCTATCTATCTATCCAATTATAGTCACTATCTATCTACCTATCTATCCAATCATAGCCACTATCTATCTATCTATCTATCTATCTATCTATCTATCTATCTATCTATCTATCTATCCACCATAGTCACACTATCTATCTATCTATCTATCTATCTATCTATCTATCTATCTATCTATCTATCCAACCATAGTCACTATCTATCTATCTATCTATCTATCTATCTATCTATCAATCATCATAGTCACTATCTATCTATCTATCTATCTATCTATCTATCTATCTATCTATCTATCTATCCAATCATGTCACTATCTATCTATCTATCTATCTATCTATCTATCTATCAATCCATAGTCACTATCTATCTATCTATCATCTATCTATCTATCTATCTATCTATCTATCTATCTATCAATCATAGTCACTATCTATCTATCTATCTATCCAATCATAGTCACTATCTATCTATCTATCTATCTATCTATCTATCTATCTATCTATCTATCTATCTATCTATCTATCCAATCATAGTCACTATCTATCTATCTATCTATCTATCTATCTATCTATCTATCCAATCATAGTCACTATCTATCTATCTATCTATCTATATATCTATCTATCAATCATAGTCACTATCTATCTATCTATCTATCAATCATAGTCACTATCTATCTATCTATCTATCTATCTATCTATCTATCTATCTATCTATCTATCTATCCAATCATAGTCACTATCTATCTATCTATCTATCAATCACTGATCACTATCTATCTATCTATCTATCTATCTATCTATCTATCTATCTATCTATCTATCTATCCAATCATAGTCACTATCTATCTATCTATCTATCTATCTATCTATCTATCTATCTATCTATCTATCTATCTATCTATCCAATCATAGTCTATCTATCTATCTATCTATCTATCTATCTATCTATCTATCTATCTATCTAAGTCTGTTAATTTCATCTATCTATCTATCTATCTATCTATCTATCTAAGTCTGTTAATTTCATCTATCTATCTATCTATCTATCTATCTAAGTCTGTTAATTTCATCTATCTATCTATCTATCTATCTATCTATCTAAGTCTTAATTTCATCTATCTATCTATCTATCTATCTAAGTCTGTTAATTTAATCTATCTATCTATCTATCTATCTATCTATCTATCTATCTCTCTCTCTCTCTTTCTAAGTCTGTTCATTCATCTATCTATCTATCTATCTATCTATCTATCTATCTAAGTCTGTTAATTCATCTATCTATCTATCTATCTATCTATCTATCTATCTAATCATAGTCACTATCTATCTATCTATCTATCTATCTATCTATCTATCTATCTATCTATCTATCTATCTATCTATCTATCCAATCATAGTCACTATCTATCTATCTATCTATCTATCTATCTATCTATCTATCTAATCTGAATCACTATCTATCTATCTATCTAATCATAGTCACTATCTATCTATCTATCTATCTATCTATCTATCTATCTATCTATCTATCTATCTATCTAATCATAGTCACTATCTATCTATCTATCTATCTATCTATCTATCTATCCAATTATAGTCACTATCTATCTACCTATCTATCCAATCATAGCCACTATCTATCTATCTATCTATCTATCTATCTATCTATCTATCTATCTATCTATCTATCTATCTATCTATCCAACCATAGTCACTATCTATCTATCTATCTATCTATCTATCTATCTATCTATCTATCTATCTATCTATCTATCCAACCATAGTCACTATCTATCTATCTATCTATCTATCTATCTATCTATCTATCTATCTATCCAATCATAGTCACTATCTATCTATCTATCTATCTATCTATCTATCAATCATAGTCACTATCTATCTATCTATCTATCTATCTATCTATCTATCTATCCAATCATAGTCACTATCTATCTATCTATCTATCTATCTATCTATCTATCTATCTATCTATCTATCTATCTATCCAATCATAGTCACTATCTATCTATCTATCTATCTATCCAATCATAGTCACTATCTATCTATCTATCTATCTATCTATCTATCTATCTATCTATCTATCTATCTATCTATCTATCCAATCATAGTCACTATCTATCTATCTATCTATCTATCTATCTATCTATCTATCTATCTATCTATCCAATCATAGTCACTATCTATCTATCTATCTATCTATCTATCTATCTATCCAATCATAGTCACTATCTATCTATCTATCTATCCAATCATAGTCACTATCTATCTATCTATCTATCTATCTATCTATCTATCCAATCATAGTCACTATCTATCTATCTATCTATCCAATCATAGTCACTATCTATCTATCTATCTATCTATCTATCTATCTATCTATCTATCCAATCATAGTCACTATCTATCTATCTATCTATCTATCTATCTATCTATCTATCTATCTATCTATCTATCTATCTATCTATCCAATCATAGTCACTATCTATCTATCTATCTATCTATCTATCTATCTATCTATCTAAGTCTGTTATTTCTATCTATCTATCTATCTATCTATCTATCTATCTATCTATCTAAGTCTGTTAATTTCATCTATCTATCTATCTATCTATCTATCTATCTAAGTCTGTTAATTTCATCTAT